>CAUYQG010035308.1:0-31985 GCA_963574415.1 Tarsius wallacei | reverse complement strand
AATTTAATGGGTATTTCATTGAATCTGTAAGATTAACTTGGGTAGGATGGACATCTTAACAATGTTATTTCTTCCTATCCATGAGCATGGAATATTTTTCCATTTGTTTGTGTCATCTTTGATTTTTTTGAGCAATGTTTTATTGTTTTCATTGTGAAGGTCTTTCTTTTGTCTTTTTATGAAGATGCTGAGGTATTTCATTGTATTTGTTGCTATTGTAAATGAGATTGTGCTTTTTATTTGGTTCTTTGCATGTTTGTTGTTGGTGTATAAGAATGCTACTGTTTTGCATGTCTATTTTGTACCTTGAGACTTTGTCAAAGTCTTTTATCAGTGTAAGAAAGTTTTTGACAGATTCTCTTGGATTTTTGAGGTATAGAATCATATCATCAGCAAAGAGGGATAGCTTCACTTCCTCTTTCCCTACTTGGTTAACCCTGATTTCCTTCTTTTGTCTGATCGTTCTAGCTAGAACTTCCAATACTATGTTGAACAAGAGGGGTGGGAGTGGGCAGCCTTGTCTTGTTACCTCTATGTCTAGGTGTTCAAGGGTTTTTATCAAGAAGGGATGCTGGATTTTATCAAAATCCTTTTTCTTTTTCTGCATCTAATGATATAATCATGTGTTTCCTATTTTTACATCTGTTGATATATTTACTTACATTTGTGGTCTTATGAATGTTGAACTAGCCCTGCATCCAGGAAAGAAGCCTACTTGGTCACTGTGAATAATTTTTGAGATGTGTTGTTGGATGGATTTGCTAGAATCTTGTTGAATACTTTGCATCTATGTTCATCAGGAATTTTGACCTGTAGTTCTCTTTCTTTGTTGGATCTTTACTTGATTTGGGTATTGTGTGATGTTAGCTTCATAAAATGATTTGATTAGAGTTCCATCTTTCTCAATTGCTTAGAATACTTTCAGTAGGATTGGTATCAGCTCCTCCTTGAATGTTTTGTAGAACTCTGCTGGAAAACTGTCTGGTAGGGCTTTTTTATGGGTGGTTTCCTTATAATGAAGTCTATTTCTTAGATTGTTATTGGTCTATTTAATGAATCAATTTCTTCTTGTTTCAACCTTGGGATATTGTGTGATGTCAGAAAGTCCTCCATTTTATTTAGGTTTTCAAGTTTGTTTCCATATAGGTATTCATAGCAATTTCTGAAATTTTTTTATATTTCTTCAAGGTCCATTGTGATTTTATTTTTTGCATTTCTGATTGTGATTATTTAGGCTTTTTCATGGTCAATCTGGCTAGGGTTTCATCAATCTTGTTTATCCTTTCAAAAACCAGCTTTTTGTTTTGTTAACTTTTTTCTATGTTATTTTTGTCTTCTATGTCCTGTATTTGAGCTTTTATTTGGTTATCTGGATTCTTCTGCTGAAGTTTGGGTTTTGTTGGTCTTGTTTTTCCAGTTCCTTTAAGTGATTTGTTAGGCTCTTAACTTGTGATCTTTCCACTTTCTTGACCGTGCTCAAAAAGAAATGAATTCTCCCCTCAGGACTGCTCTCATGCTATCCTAGAGGTTTTTAATAAGATGTGTCTTTATTTTCATTTGTTTCCAAAAATCTTTTAATTTCTGCTTTGATTTCTGTGTTGACCCAGGAGTTGTTCAGCATCATGCTGTTTAGCACTATGTTTTTATGGGTTTTGGGGTAACTTTGTTGGTGTTGATATTTATATTTATTCCACTGTGGTCTGAGAAGATGCATGTTAGTATTTAGATCTCATGCTTGATTGATGTGGTTGATCTTGGGATACTTTTCATTTGGTGATGAGTAGAATGCATATTCTGTGGTTATTGAGTGGAGTGTTCTTTAAGTATCTATTAAGTTCATTTGATTAAGTATCAACTTGAGTATCCATATCTCCTTGTTGAGTTTTTGCCTTGATGATCTATCTAGGGTTGTTAGAGGAGATATTTAAGTCTCCCACTATGATAGTGCTTGAGTCAATGTCTTTTTTTTGTTTACCTAGAAGCTACTTTATAAAGGTTTGTGCTCCTATGTTGGGTGCATATATGTTAGAATGGATTTTTCTTGTTGATGAATCGAACCTTTTATCATTATGTAGTGACCTTCTGTATCTTTTTAAATTTTTGATAACTTAAAGGATATTTTATCTGATATTAAGATCACAACCACTGCTTTACTTTGTGTTCCACTCTCCTGATAAATTGTTCTCCATTCTCTCACTTTGAGTCTGTGAGTGCCCATTCTGGTGAGATGAGTCTCCTGAAGACAGCATATTGTTGCATCATAATTTTTATCCAGTTTGCCTTTCTATGTTTTTTTTCAGTGGTCCATTCAGTCCATTCAAGTTCAGGCTAATTATTGATATGTGAGAGTTCATCCTTGTCATGAGGTTCTTATAGGATTTGTTGATATTGTTTATTTGTTTGTTGGGTTTTTTTATATTTGGGTTGATAAATGTATGTGTTTTCAATCTTTTTCCTATGTTCTTGGGAAGAGTGTAGTCATTCTTCTTCTTCTTTTTTTTTTTTTTCTTTCTTCTCCGTTTAATACTTTCTTAAGCATTTCTTCTAAAGCTGGTCTGGTGGAGGTAGAAACTCTTAGGGATTAAATGTCTGGGAAATATTTTAATTCTCCATTTCTGGTGATGCTTAGCTTAGTTGGATAGGAAATTCTTGGTTGGAATTGTTTATCATTGAGAACTTTGAAGATTGGACTCCAGTCTGTTCTAGCCTTTAGTTTTTCTGTAGATAAATCTGCTACTATACTAAATTGATCTTCCCTGGTAAGTATTCTGATCTTTCTCTTTTGTTGTCCTTAGAATTTTTTATTTTATACCTATTTTGTGTACGTGGATTACTATGTGCCTGGGAGTAGGTCTTCTCATTATGATGCCTTATAGGGGTTCTCTGAATCTCTTGTGTTTGAATGGTCATGTTTCTAATGAGATGAGGGAAGTTTTCTTGGGAAATTTTATGGAATATTTGTTTCAGGGTTGTCTCTGTTTCTCTATGTGCCTCAGGAATGCCAATTATTCTTAGGCTTGACTTCTTGATATAATCACACATCACTTGGAGGCTTTGTTCCATCTTTTGAGTTTCTTTTCTATGTTTTTAATAGTTTGGGTTAATTCCATATTTTGGTCCTTAAGCTCTGAGATTCTTTATTTTGCTTGGTTAATTCTGCTTTCCATGCTTGTCATTTTGTTGTTTATTTCATTTACTGTATTCTTCATTGCCATCATCTCAGTTATCAACTCCTTCTTTCTTTTCTCTTGACTCTCCTCATTTCTATTTATTCTCTCTATTAATATCTTGATCTCTGAGTTTGTGGTATGAAACCAGACATTCTGAGGGCTCTTCATTGCTTGAGTTCTGAAGTCTATATTTCCAGGTGCTGTCTTCCCAAGAGCCTGTATGGGACCTGTATTTTTCTTCCTTTGATTCTTCTTCATTTGTGATGATGTTCTTCTCTCTTTCCCCTCCTTCTTTAATTCCATTGCTCAGTGATGGAGGATAGCTTTTGCTTCTGTATCCTCAATTCCCTATTCTTCCCTATGTAGATCCTCTTGATTAGTTCAGCTTTGAAGTTGGACTGGGGATGGGGGCTATGAGTTTTTTTCAGTTTTGTGATTTTATTAAGATGTGATGGAGGAGTTGTGATTCAGAAGCTATCTTCAGATTATAGTATCCACTGACAGGTGTGTGGGCCCCATGGAATCCACTTCCCACTGCCTTATAATCTGTCAATGCAGTGAGGGCATATGCATGTCCCGGAGAGCAAAATGAGATAAGTAAAATGGGAAGAAGGGAGACTAAAGGAAGATGAAGACAGAGGAGGACAATATAAACAGACAGGCACACCAACTAATGACTAAACAAAGAAACAAACAAACAAAAACAAGAAAAACAAAAACATACAAACAAACAAAACACAAAACCCTGGTGATGCACTCAACCTCAAAAACAGAAAAACAAACAAACAAAAAAACCAAAAAACAAAGAAAAAACAAAAACAAAACAACTACTAAAACATAAATAAAAACAGAGGAAAAAAGAGCTCCCTCTGTGCCCATTTTTGGACCTTCAAGTTTCTTTCCCAAGCACTGCTGCCACTTCTGACTGCTGCTTTGGTAGGGAGCGGCTCCAGTCTCCAGACCCTCCTCTCTGATCTCAGTGCAGGCTGATCAGGTGACTCCTAACCCTGTGGACTGCTGTGCGAGGAACGTGATTCAGATTCCAATTTACCCTATTTGTTTGCTGCTGCTACTGCTGCTGCCAAGTCACTCACTCAGATCTGATGTGTCTGTGCCTGGTCCAGTGTGGGGGTAGGGTGTCCCTCTCTCCATATCTGCTCCTGAAGTTTCCTCTCTGGATCAGCAATGATTGATTCCAGGGGGGTGGATAGTGATAGCTTTGTGTTCCAGTTTGGAGGCTAAACAAAGCTGAGGGGGCCAATGCAGATCCCTACTCTTCCCAAGACATAGAAAATCACAGTGGTTGGTGTCTCCTTGCTGTCCTCCAGATTTCTGCATTGTGTCCACTCCATGATTTCCTGTCCTGGTGCATGGCCACTGCCACAGGTGGTGGCGTGTGCCAGGTGCTGAGAGCAGCTGACCTCTACTGCCTCCTACTGGAAGACTCCCTGTAAAAAATGGCTGATGATCTTGCAAGCCAGGGTCTCCAATCTCAGGGCAGACCTCGGCATCTTACTAACCAGAGAAATGAAAGACCTTTACAATAAAAACTGCAAAGCACTGCTCAAATAAATCAAAGAAGACACAAACAAACAGAAAAATATTCCATGCTCATGAATTGGAAGAATTAACTTTGTTAAGATGTCCATCCTACCAAAGGCAATCTACAGATTTAATGCAACACCCATTAAATTACCAAAATCATTCTTCTCAGATCTGCAACTGACAATACAGAAATTTGTATAGAAATATAAAAGACCATGAATAGCCAAAACAATCCTCAATGAAAGAAACAAAGCAGAAAGTATCACATTTCCAGACTTCAAACTCTCCTATAAAGCTACAATAATTAAAACAGCCTGGTATTGGCATATAGACCAATGGAACACGATAGAGATTTTGGAAACAAAACCTCAATTTCTCAACTAACTCATCTTCAACAAAGTTTCCACCAACAACCAATGGGAAAAGGGAAGCCTATTTAGTAAATGCTGCTAGGAAAACTGGCTGATCACATGCAGAAGACTGAAACAAGACCCCTACCTATCCTCATACACAAAAAATACTAAATGCATCAAAGACCTAAATGCAAAACCTTGAACTATAAGAATCCTAGAAAAAAATATAGGTAACACCCTTATGGGAATTTGAATAGGCGATCAATTCCTGGTTAACTCTCCAAAAGCAAATGCCATAAAAGAAAAAATAGACAAGTGGAACGTCAAACTGAAAAGCATCTGCAAAGCAAAAGAAACCATTAAGAGAGTGGGGAGATAGCACATAGAATGTGAAAAAATATTTATCAACTGTAAATCTGACAAAGGCCTAACATCCAAGATATACAAGGAATTCAAATGTGTCAAGAGGAGAAAAACAAACAACCCTATTAAAAAATGGGTGAAAGATATGAATAGACACTTCTCAGAAGAAGATAGACAAGCAACCAACAGATACATGAAAAAATGCTCAGATTCAGTAATCATCAAAGAAATGCAAGTTAAAACCACACTGAGATACTACCTAACTCCAGTCAGGATGGCCATCATCAATAATTCAAAAAAAAAAAAAAAAGCTGCTGGGGAAAAGGGAAGACTGCTACACTGTTGTTGGGAATGTAAACTTGTACAACCTCTGTGCAAAACAGTGTGGTGATTTCTAAAAGATCTAAATATCCAGCAATCCCCCTTCTGCGAATATACCTGGAGGAACATAAATCACTCTATAAAAAAGATAAATGCACATGCATGTTCATTGCAGCATTCTCAATGGCAAAAACATGTAACTAACCACAATGCCCATTGAAAGTGGACTAGAGAAGAAAATGTGGTACATTCACAGGATGGAATATTATGCAGCCATAAAGAATAACATAATTATGAACTTCACAGCAATTTGGATGGAATTAGAGTCTAAAATACTCAATAACTTATCACAGAAACCAAAATCTGACTAATACATGTATGCACTCATAAGCAGAACCTGAACATTATTAGAATACTATAAGAAAGGGATTGGCAGTAGTGAGATACTGCCAAGGAGTGGAGGCACATAACATCAATAAGGGTACCCACACTTTACCTGTGTGATGACCATTTATGTACCTAACCCTGAATTGTATCCCACATCTTTAAAATAAAATACAAAAGAAATAAATAAAAATAATTTTAAAAAGAATAATAATAATAAAATGAACAGCCAATGTTCACCTTATGTAATTTATAACTGTGTATATTTGTGTGCTTTTTAAATCAATTATAGCAAGGTGTATCAAGCTAAACAAGTTTAAGATCTGATCTTTCGATCTCTGCATCACACAATATTAATCCACACACATTAGCTCACATTGATTTCACACACACACACACACACACACACACACACACACAATAATAATAATAATAGTTTCTCTGGGGAAAATAAATTTTTTATGCTAGAAATAAACTCTTAAATATGTATTTAAGCCGGGCTCGGTGGCTCAGCCTGTAATCCCGCGCCTTTGGGAGGCTGAGGTGAGTGGATTGCCTGAGCCCGCAGGTTCGAGACCCGCCTGACCAACTTGGGGAGACCTCATCTCTACAATAAATAAAAAAAATCAGCCGGGCATGGTAGCGTGCGCCTGTAATTCCAGCTACTCGGAAGGTTGAGGCGGAAGGATCGCTGGAGCCCAGCAGGTCGAGGCTGCGGTGGCTGGGAGCGGCCACTGCACTCCAGTCTGGGTGACAGAGTGAGACTCCAACTCAAATATATATATATGCGCATATATATATATACACATATATATATATTTATTTATTTATTTAATCTTTTTTCTTCCTTGTAAAATTTTTGTTTTTGTGTTTTTTAAAATAGAAATATTTTAATACTTTAGTACATGGATATAATTCTCAAATAAATGCATTCACATTTATTAGGATGCATATCCAAGTCTTTAATTCAATGGCGTATAGTGTCAAAAATGTTTGTAGAACATATGTCAATCATTCTACTCTATGCCTATTTCAGGTACATGAATCTCCAAATCAGCAAGAACAGTCAGCTCACAGGGAAATATTTCCAGAACCAAGACAGACTGAGAAAAACCACAGCTGGCATTCTCCAGACAGACTGAGACACCAGCTTAACATCTGTTACCTTCTCCATTCCCTTCCCTCTACGTATGCACCTTTCAAAATTCAAATGGCTTATGTTTTCAACCATTGTTTGATGACAGAAAGCAGAAGCTAGGGTTCTAACATAAAACATATGACTCCAGAGCCAATCCTTTTAATGACTACTCCAATTTTGCTTCTTGGATTCTAACATTTATAATTTATTTTTAACTCTTGTCAAAATTATTTGTTGAAATGTCAAGAACCAAGTTAAATAATACAGAGTCACTGGCATTGTATTCCTGCTCTTGATTTTCTTGTGAATGTATTCAGTGTTGCCTTATTGAGCATGATGTTGGAATTGGAATTGATATATTGCTATAAACAAAGATATAATCATAACAAAAAATTTATTGCATGTTTTTGTAAATATTTAAAAGCTGATTTCAAAAATTGCATTTATATTTATCTGTCAGTTCATCTTTTATTACACTGATAATAAGCCTGCTTCCAGTGAATCTATTAGATTTATTAATTTGTTAAATATAGCATGGAGTGACCTTGCATTCCCAGAGGAAAACTTACTTGGTCATGGTGTACAGTTATTCTTAATATACATATTTGGGGTACTTTGTAAGCACTGTCATAAGTGAGTTTATGTGTGTTTATTCTATATTCTTCATCATTTTGTTTTGCTTTGTACATTTGCTTATCTTCTCTCTCTATTGTAGTAGAATATTTTTAATAGCATACATATTTTTTGTTCCTTAAATGTGCAAAAACTTTGAAAATATGCTCACTTTATCCAGAGGCTATTAAATTCTTCAGGTTTTTTAAGTCTTCTAAAGTTAATGTTGGAAGCTTGCATTTTTCTAAAAAACTAGCATTTCACCTAAATATATATATAATGAAATTATATGAGTTTTTTTCTTTTGTATTTTTCAATGTTAACCCTCTAACAGTTTCATTGAGATATAGTTAATGTATCACACAAATTTCCTATTTAAGGTGTACAACTCAGTGTTTTTAGTATATTCACAGAGTTGTATAACTACCGCTGCAATCTAATTATGGGACATTTGAATAAAAAATAAAACTTTCTGCAAATTAACACTAACTATCCATTTTTCTCCCCATCTCCGATTTGATCAACTGCTGTTCTATTTTTTGTTTCTATAGATTTACCTATTCTGGATATCTCATCTACAGTGAATAATGTAAGTTGTTGTCTTTTGCATCTGGATTTTTACATTTAGCAAAATGTTTTCAACGTTTATCTATGCTATAGCATTCATCAGTTCTTCATTTGCATATTGACTGACTAATACTCTGTTGTATGAATATGCAAAATTCTGTTTATCTTTTCACCCATTGAGAAATATTTGAGTTTCTGCTTTTTGATTATTATGAATAATGCTGCTATTAATATTCATATACCAATGTTTCTGTAGATGTATGTTTTTATTCCATATATTGAATAAAACATATATATGGAATTGTTGTATTAAATGTAAATTTTTATAACATAATAATAATATTAATTTATAAATTTATCAGAAATTTATCTCAGTCTTTACTCATTCCAGCTATGCTATGATGAACTTATGGATTACCTCTTTCTTTCTTTCTTTCTTTCCTTCCTTCTTATTTATTTATGACTGTTTTAGAAAATGGTACATTTATTTTAAAAAATTTAGAAACAGCATTTCTTGGGTTTCTTTATCATGTTCATACTTAGAAATAAATAAGTAAATTATTTCTGTTTTTCATGGACTGTGTTGACATTTGAAGACTAGGTAGACATTAATGTATATTTCAGGGAGTTATTTAAATATTAACCTATGTCAGTCTAATATAGATTTATTATAGGAAAATGAGTTATTTATTTTTGTTTGTTTTTTCAGTGAAATGCCATGCAAGTAGTGAATTGAGAGTTGTATCATGGAGAACTATAGGATTTCCAAGTGGAATTAAGAGTTGTATCATGGAGAATTTTAAGGTTTCCTTGTAGAAAGTATATGGTATCGATAAAAAATTATTCAATTTTTGTGTGTGCCAAGTTGTACTTAATTTTATACTTTCCGTCAAGATAAATAATATGGACTAGAATGTTTTAATTTTATTGTTTGATTCTTTTTCAAATATATATGTATTTCCTTAGATCTTGCTATTTGGTCATTGAGATTTTAGTGTGTGTGTATATATATATATATATATATACACACATATATATGCAAATATTAGTTTGTCTATACACACACTCATATCAAAGATTAACAGATAGATTTAGATAGAGATATAATATCTCTGAAACTTAACAGGTCCAACAGACAACAATTTATTTTTGCCTTTTTCCACTATGTGTTTCTTTAACTTTCCTAGAAATCTTTTTGAAAGTCACCAGCATACTTACAGTTCCATGAGACAGAACATTCTGATTCCTCTTGATTCCTTCCTTTCATGCAGAGTATTGTGTGGTCCAGATTCTGCTTAGCACTCCTGAATTACCCCTGTTTTATTTCCCATTCACTATCTATTTATAATCAATCTACATTGGCTTTTTCTCAAATCTCAGAGTATCATTCTGGTCCTATAGCTGAAACGCTTGATGAACTTCTTGTTTTCTAAGACTCTGGCATATTTCCCCCTTGATCAGTTACATTTATAGGATGATGCTATTCATTTCATTCATGCAGGTTTATTTCTTTTAGAATACCCATCAGCGTCAGAAATTGCTCTAATTCCTTATCTCTCTTCTACACTAGGGTATAAGTTCAAATAAGAAATGACATTGTGTCTATCTCATTCACCTTGCAGAATTTACAACATCCAGAAATCAAAGGACAAATATTTATAGATTGAATGCATAAAGTAAAAGATCTAGAGAAATGAGTGTTAATTTTCTAAGAATTGTTAGAAAGATTAATAAACAAATAAGCAAACAAACACATAGCAAGACTATTACCTGAGACTCAAAGCAGAAGAAATGTACTGGTCTTTTCTTAAATAACATATTCTTACATGTTTAAAATGTGCACTTTGCTAAAAATAATATAAAGTACATCTTTGTTAATTTCAAGGGATTTTCAATGTTAAACATTACTTAAAATTTAATATTAAATGAAAATTAAAGCTATGAAAATTTGTGTTTTCTATGTAGTGATTGTGAGGGATGTGTAAATATTATCCATAATATAATCAAACACACCCATAGCAGAAAGAATAGTAGTGACAATATAAGACCACATATTTATTCTAAGGATTTTGACATTGCTCAGAATATTTCTGGTACTCCTTTTTTGGAATTGTTCCTACACTGCAGAAGTTTTTTTTGAATATTCTCTGTCATGGAAAATGTTTATCATTTGAAGGCAAATTCAACTTTTGTAAAATAGACAACCAATTTGAGTTAAATTTGCTGAATAATGGAGTAATTAAGTTGGATGAAGCTGTTAAAATTGAGGAAAACCAATGTAGCTAAACTAATATGATTAAACTTCAAGGTAAGGTCATAAAACTGACCTTGAACTAAATCCCAAGGAAGAAAACCCAAAGATTTTCTGAAATAGCAATAATATTGAAAAATTTTGTTGCCTTATCAATGTGAATTATATAGAATTTACTATTATTATAACAATTTGGATATAAAAGTTCTAGTGGGTCTGTCTAAAAAGCGACCCTTCCTTATTAGCCATGTTCTAAGACCCTTTAAATTCATTTAAAACCTTCAAACTTATTATTTATCTGCATCAATATACTTTAAGTGCATTTATCAACATACTTTGAGTTTGTGTATTTTAGTGTGTTAATGCATACCTTTTCTCTCCATAAGAAGAAAAATGTTGAAAATTGTTGAGAGAGGGTTTTAATGACAATTGTAAATGTATGACCCATGCAAATGGGTGAGTTAAGTACTATTTCATTTTTCCTTAAAATTTTTATTTTATGAACAATAACAAATACATCATAAAGTGAAAATAAGTAAAGATTTCATAATTATTCATAAATGTAAAATTTTAATTGTTTCTTATTGTATTAAAATTGATTGCATGCAAATGCTAAAATGATGTATCATCATTTTTCTTTTTTTTTTTTTTATTAAACAAGTTTATTGGGGTGTAACTGATTTACAAAATTCTGCACACGTTTAATGTATACAATTTGATGGATTTGGGCATATGCATAAAATCATCACTGTAATCAAGGTAATAGACATATCGGTTATCTCCAAAAGTGTTCTTTTGTATTCTTTTTATTTTTCAGTTATAAGAACACTTACTATGAGATTTAATCTATTATTGAATTTGTAAGTGTATAATGCCATGTTGTTCACTGTAGATACCATACTTACAGTGGATCTCTAGAACTCATTCATCTTGTACAACTGTAATTTTAAACCAGTTGAACAACTCCCCATATCTCCATCTCCCTGGCCCTTGGTAATCATTGCTTTATACTGTTTCTCTTTTTCTCTGTTTTATTTTATTTTATTTTTTACTATTTTATCCCATATAAGTGGAATCATGCAAATAGTTCTCTTTCTGTTCCTGTCTTATTTCCCTTACTATAATATTTTTCATGTTCATCTATGTTGCTGCAAATGACAAGATTTCATTCATTTTTATAGCTGAATAGTATTCCATTGTGCATATATAACCCATTTTCCTTATTCATCCACTCATGTATTTTAGGTTGATTCTATCTCTTGGTTATTGTAAATAGTAATACGCTGGCCAGGCTCGGTGGCTCAGCCTGTAATCCCGCGCTTTGGGAGGCCGAGGTGAGTGAATTGCCTGAGCCCGCGAGTTCGAGACCCACCTGGGCAACTTGGTGAGACCTCATCTCTACAATAAATCAAAAAATGAGCCAGGTGTGGTAGCCCGCACCTGTAGTTCCAGCTTGGAAGGCTGAGGTGGAAGGATCACCGGAGCCCAGCAGGTCGAGGCGTCAGAGGCCAGGAGCGGCCATTGCACTCCAGTCTGGGTGACAGAGTGAGACTCCAACTCAAAAAAAAAAAAAAAAATAGTAATACAGTAATACATGGGCATGTAAATAACTCCTTGACTTACTGATATAATTTCCTTTCATATATGAGGAGGGGACCCCAAAAACCTAGACTTTGTTTATTATCTCTTTTACATACTGATTTCTTTTCCTTTCATATATGAGGTGGGACCCCAAAAACCCTGGAATTTATTTATTAAAAATTGTATATTTATTCTTACAAATTTAAACTTCAGTCACCTTCAAAGTACTCTCTGATGTAATACACCTATTGAGATGTGTTTTCCACTGCTCAAAACAGTTTTTGAATTTGTCAATTTTGATGCTTTGTAGTACTTCTGTCATTTTTGTTTCAACACTTCCACATCTGCAAAGCGTTTCCCCTTGAGAACATTTTTCAGTGGGGGAAACAAACAAAACTTACTTGGTGCATGATAGGGTGAATAGAGAGGGTGAGAGGCAAGGGTCATGCTGCTTTGGATCAAAAACTGCTGAACACTCAGCGCAGTGTGGGCAGGTACACTTGTAAATCATCCATCATGAAATGGGCAAACACACTGAAAGAATCAGCTCACTGAAGCTGAGCGCAGCCTTTCACAACACTAACTGGTACACTGATGCCAATGGGTTCCTTGAACACTCACGTAGTGGAGGAAGCCTGTACTACAAGGAGCCTGCCCTCCAAAAGAAAATTCCAGGTTTTTTGGGCCCCCCTTATATACCCAGTAGTGGGATTACTGGATCAAATAATAGTTCTATTTTTAATGTTTTTGGTAACTTCCTTACTGTTTTCCTTAGTAGTAAGAATTTGCATTCTTACCAACGATGTATGTGAGTTCTTCATTTGCCACATTTGTTATTTTTTATTTTTCTGATAATAGTCATTCTAACTGAGGTGAGGTGATACCTCATTGTGGTTTTGATTTGCATTTCACTGATTTTGAATATTTTTTATGTGCCAGCTGGCCATTTATATATATGTATATATATATTTTTAAATTAATTTGTGTGTTTTTAACTACAGAATTGTTTGAGTTCCTTCTATATTCTGCATATTAATCTGTTATCAAATGAAAAAAATTTTTAAAAACTTTATTCCATTCTTAAGGTTGTCATTCTTTTTGTTTCCTTTTTTCCTTTGCAGTGCATAAGCTTTTAAAAAATTGATACACAATATTTAACATTTTTAAGGCTTACTTGTGACATTCTATTGCATTCATTGAATGTGCAATGATCAATTCAGGGTATTTGGCAGTATCTATAACCTTGAATGTTTATCATTTCTTTGTTTGGGAAACATTTCAAGTTCTGTTTTGTAGGTACTTTGAAATATACAATACATTGTTACCAACCATTGCCACTCTTTTCTGTCATCAAGAATTAGAACTTGTTTCTTCTGATGAACTGTATATTTGTATCCATTGACCAAACACTCTACAAACTCATCCCACCCACACTCTTCCCAATCTCTGGTATATATAATACAACTGTTTACTTCCAATAAGCTCTTTTAGCCAAACATATGAGCAACAGCATGCAAAATTTTTCTTTCTGTGTCTGATTTACTTCATTAACATGACTTCCAGTTCCATCCATGTTGCTGCAAATTGATATGCTTTCATTCTTTGTTATAACTGATTAGTATTCCATTGTGTGTGTGTGTGTGTGTATCACACACACACACACGCACACACAATATTTTCTTAGGTTGATTCCATAGCTCTGTTATTGTGAATAGGGCTGCAATTAATATAGGTTAATAGGTTTTAGGTTTTCCTTCGATATAGTGATTTTATTTCCCTTGGATAAATACCTATTAGTGGGATTCCTGGAAAATATAGGGGTTCTATTTTTAGTAGTTTGTTGAGAAATTTTTACATTGGTCTCCATAGTGGATATATTATATATTAATTTACATTCCTGTCAGCAGTGTATAAGATTTCCCTTTCCAAAGCACCCTTGCTAGCCTCTGTTATTTTAAGTCTTTTTAATAACGGCCATTCTGTTTGGAGTAAGATGATATCTCATTATGGTTTTTATTTGCATTTCCCTCCTGATTAGTGATGTTGAACATTTTTTCATATACTTGGCTATTTGTATGTCTTCTTTTGAGAGATGTCTGTTTAGAGCTTTGCTCATTTTTAATGAGATTATTTATTTTTATGGTTTATTTGTTTGAGTTCTTTGTATATTTTGAATATTAGTCCATTGTTGACTGAATAATTGGCAAGTATTTTCTCCCATACAATAGAGAGCCTCTTCATTCTGTAGATTGTTTTCTTCGTTATGAAGACGGTTTTCTGTCTCCTGTATATATTTTTATTTTTGTTACCTGTGCTTTTGAGGTCTTATACATAAAATATTTGTCTAGACCAGTGTCTTGAAGAGTTTTCCTTGTTTTCTTCTAGCAGTTTTATAGTTTCAAATCTTATATTTAGTATTTAATCTATTTTGAGTTAATTTTTGCATATAGGGAGAGAGAGATAACTAGTTTTATTTTTCTCCAACCGAACTTTCTATTTTCCCAAAATACCATGAAAGTGATGCTGAGAGGGACATTTATAACTCTGCACACACGTTTCAAGAAAATAGGAGGATCTAAAATAAAAAGCCGTACACACTAATCTTATTTATTTGAATCTTCTCTCTTTGGTCTTCAGTACTTTAGCAATAGGCTTGTCAATTTTGTTTACCTTTTCAAAAAATCAATTTTTTGTTCATCTTTTGTCATGTTTTTTAAAATTCTCCTTGGTCCATTTTTGCTGTAATCTTTATATTTCTATCTTTTTATTAATTTTGTGTTTAATTTGCTATTGTTTTTTCTAGATCCTTGAAGTATATTAGGTTGTTTGAAATCTTTTAAATCCTTTGATGTAGGTATTAATTGCTATAAACTTGCCTCCTGAAATTGCTTTTGCAGTACCCCATAAGTTTTAGTATGTTATGTTTCTATTTTCATTTGTTTTAACTATTTTTAAAGTTTTCTTTTAATTTCTTTATTGACCAATTGGTTGTTCAAGAATATGTTTTTTACTTTCCATGTATTTATATAGTTTCCAAAGTTTCTTCTACCATTTATTTATAGTTTTATTTTATGGACAGAAAAAATGCTTGATACAATTTTAATTTTTTTAAAATTTGTTAAGACGTGTTTTGTGGCCTATTGTATAGTCTATCTATGAGAATATTCCATGTGCTGTTGAAAAAAATATGTATCCTGAAGCTGTTGAATACAATGTTCTGTAAACATTTTTTAGGTCAATTTGATTTAGGGTTCAATTAAACTCCAATGCTGTTTTGTTGATTTTCTATCTGGATTATGTCTCCATTGTTGAAAATGAGGTGATGAAGTCCCGTGTTGTTATATTGCAGTTCATCTCTCTCTTTAGGTCTATTAATATTTGCTTTATATATTAGGTGCTCTGATGTTGGGTACATGTATACTTACACTTGTTATATCCTCTTTCTGTACTGACCCCTTTAAAATTACATAGTAGTCTTCATTGTCTTTTTTCTCTTTTTTACTTAAATTCTATTTTATCTGGTACAGTAAGTATAGCTATTCTTTATTCCCTTTTTGTTTCCATTTGCATATAGTACCATCTTCCATCCTCTTACTTTCAGTCTGTGAATGTCTTTATATTTAAGGTGAGTTTCTTATAGGTAGTGAACAGTAGGGTCTTTTGTTTTTTTAAAAATCCATTCAACAGCTCTATTTTTTAACTGAATAATTTAATCCATTTACATTCAAGGCTATTGATAGGTAAGGACTTACTACTGTCATGTTGTTACTTGTTTTCCTCTTTTCACTTTTTCCTCTCTTGCAATTTTCCTTTGAAGTTGGTGAATTTTTTCAAGAGTATGTTTGATTTCTTGCTTTTTTTATTTTTAGTGTATCTATTGTAGCTTTTTGCTTTGTAGTTGCCATGAAGCTTATAAAAAAATAGTTATAGCAGGCCATTTTTTTTTTTTTTTGAGTTGGAGTCTCACTCTGTCACCCAGACTGGAGTGCAGTGGCCACTCCCGGCCACCGCAGCCTCGACCTGCTGGGCTCAGGCGATCCTTCCGCCACAGACTTCCAAGTAGCTGGAACTACAGGCGCACGCTACCACGCCCGGCTAATTTTTTGATTTATTGTAGAGATGAGGTCTTGCTTGCCCAGGCGGGTCTCGAACCCGCGGGCTCAGGCAATCCACTCACCTCAGCCTCCCAAAGGTGCGGAATTACAGGCTGAGCCACCGAGCCCGGCTGTTTTCTTCTTTTTAAAAAGGTTGATTTGTAGTTGATGCAAGTTCTTTGTTGGCTATATGTATTGCTAATATCTGTACGCTCTATAATTTGCCTTTTAATTTCCTTAGTTGTGTCTTTCAGTATCTAGTTCTTAATTTTATTGTAGTTCAATTTATTAATATATTTTTGTGTGGTTAGCACATTTGAGTCCTGTTTAAGCAGTCTTTGCCTACTCCCAGATCATAAATTTGTTCTGAAAAATTATCTTCTATGCCGGGCATGGTGGCTCAGCCTGTAATCCCAGCACTTTGGGAGGCCGAGGCGAGTGGATTGCCTGAGCCTGCAGGTTCAAGACCAGTCCAGACAAATTGGCGAGACCTCATCGCTACAATAAACCAACAATTAGCCAGGCACAGTAGCATGCGCCTGTAGCTCCGGTTACTTAGAAGGTTGAGGTGAAAGGATCGCCAGCGCCCAGCAGGTCACCGCTAGAGTGACTGTGAGTGTGCCACTGCACTCCAGCCTGGGTGAGAGAGTGAGACTCCAACTCAAAAAAAAAAAAAAAGAAAAAAAGAAAAGAAAAAGAAATGAAAAATAATCTTCTAGAAGCGTTATTTTAAATTTCCACATTTAGCTTTACAATCAATCTGGAGTGAATTTTTACATAGGGCATGGAGTATGGACAAGATTCACTTTTCTATATAGATATGGAACTATCCATATGGATATACATTATAGTGTCACTTTTTTCATAAATCAAGTGGCTTTATATGTGTGAGTTAATTTTGTTTTATAAAACATTTATTGAGAACCTAGTAAGTGCCAGAAATTGTGTTTGGTACTGAAGATATAGATATACAATAATTGAGCTTCTGTTCTGAAGATGGTCTTGGTTGAGTGGGGAAGATAATAAATGAAATGATAATTTAAAAAATATAATGATCATATTAAGAACTATATCCTATGAAGAAAGGGAAGGCATTCTTTGTGAAGAGATGAGGAAATTTGTCACAGAGGAGGCAATGATTTGGGTCTTGAAAAACGAGTAGAAATGTTATGTTCTTTCACAGCAACATGGATGGACTTAGAGTCTATAATACTGAGTGATCTTTCACAGAAACAAAGAACTGAGTACCACATGTTCTCACTCATAAGTGGACCTTGAACAATTATGGTAATAAGGTAAGAAAAGGATTGGCAGTAGCGGTAAACTGCCGGGAGGAGGGGCAGGGAAGCGGGATTGGCAGAGTGGGAATCTGCCTGGGGAAGTGGGGACACACCTCATCAACAAGGGTAGCTGCATAATGAACATTTGTATGCCTAACCCTGAATTGTACCCCACATCTTTAAAATTAAAAAAATTAAAAGTTTATTTAAAAAATGTTATGTTCTCTCTACACGCATTCCATGTAGAGAGAAAAATACATGAAAAGGCATAGGATTATCAAAGTGTATTCATCAAATAGTGAAAGGCTCACTCTTCAAGGGAGCCGTGTGTAAAAAGGTGAGAGGGTGGGGGAAAAGGGAGGAGATAAAGTAGATGGATGTGCAACTAGAACATTGTAGGCAGTGAGGATTGCATGTACAAAATTAAGTAATTATTAAAAACACGGCTTATTTGTCAAATAATGAAATATTCAGTATTGCTAGAAGATAAGTTGTGTTTGCATGGGGGAGAGGTGAAAGAGGGAGGACCAGGAGAGGGATGAGCGAAGGGAGATGAGTATGAGAGTTGAGTTGGACTTTATCTCAGAGAAAATTGGGGAGGAGAGTTTTCAAACAGGAAGTGACAACATCAGATTTGTTTTTTTTAGGAAGATGACCCTGTAGGAGCTTGGAGGATAGATTAGTAGGTGAAAGATTGGAAGATGGAACTATGTTAAGAGATGATGAGTTTTGGCCAATGTGTGGCAGTGGGTGATGGTGCCAGATGTGGAGTTATTTCGGTATACCATCAACAGGTCTTGGTGACTGTGAAGGATGAGGCATTGGCAGGTATGACAGATGACTCCAAGTTTCTAGTTTAAGAGACTGAATGACTGGTTATGCCATCAACTGATATAGAAAATATGAGGAGAAGGTTTGGTGGTAGCAAATAATTAAGCTATGAAATTACTAATTTTGGAGATATACAGGAAAAGTTGAAAATATGTGTATGGAACTCAGGAAAGGGATATAAATATATATCAGAGAATCACTAGCATGTAGAAGCTAAAAAATGTGGTACATATATACAGTGGAATATTATGCAGCCATAAAGAAGGACAAATATATGGACTTTGCAGCAACTTGGATGGATTTGGAGTCGATCATACTCAATGATTTATCATAGAAACAAAGAGCAGAGTTCCATATGTTCTCACTCATAAGCAGACCTTGAACAATTATAATGCTATAGGAAAGTGATTGGCAGTAGTGGGAAACTGTTGAGGGGAGGGTGGGATTGGCAGTTGAGGGAAACTGCTAGGGGAGGGAGGGGCATATCTCATCAACAAGGGTACCTGCTGATCAACATTTATATACCTAACCCTGAATTGTACCCCACATCTTTCTAATAAAAATTTTTAAAAAAGAAGATAACTGAAGCTTTTAACTTTTTTAGTTGTAAAAATTTCAATATAAGTTTGGATCTTATCTGTTTTAGATCATGACTATTGTAGAAGGCAGAATAATCCTAAAATGGCCCCAAAATTCCCTCCCCATGGCATGCATGCTCTGTATCATCCCTTTGTCTTGAGAGTAGGTGGACCAGTAGATATGGATAATCATTCCAATTATTAGACTACCGATCAGTGGACTTTCAGTTAAGGCAGAGGAGATTGTCCTTGGGTGGACTTGACTTATTCAGGTGAGCCCTTAAAAAAGGGACTAGGACTTTTTAGAACAAGATTCTCTTGCCAACCTTGAGGAAGGAAGCTGTTGTATTTTCAAAGAGGGCCATGTGGCTAGGACCTGACATTGACCTTTAGAAGTGGAGAGTGATCTTTGGCTGACAGCTAGCAAGATGACAGGGACTTTAGTCATACAACCGCAAGATAATGTATTCTGCCCACAACCAGAGAGTTTGGGGAAAAAAAATCCCAAGTCTCAGATGAAATGGTATCCCTAGCTGACAGCTTGATTTCAGCATGGTGAGACCCTGAGAGGGGGATCCAGCTGACTGATCAGACACCTGATCCACAGAAACTGTCAGATAAATCTGTGTTGTTTGAAGTTTGTAGTAATTTGTCATGCATCAGTAGAAAACTAATAAAACTTAAAAAAATGTTTACTATAAAACATTTAAAAAAAACTATAAACAATGTTTACTTCCTCTCTTTTCTTCACTATTTAAATGTTAAGTTAATTTTAGTCCTTCAAATGGTTGACTTTGTTTAACCTTTTGTGCTTCTACCGACTGTTCTTTCAAATTTAAGTCAATATCTTTATTCCTGTAAATGTGAAAGAAGGATATTAGCTGTCCTATTCTTCCTTCTCCTCAGTTGCTACCTTTTACTTGGAGTGAGACTACTGGTGGGAGAAACCTGGCTCCAATGTGGCCCATCTGACAGGCAGTTGCACAACAGATGAAACAATTGTGTAATAAAAATACAATGCACCTGCTCAGAGTGAATTCTTATTAATAGTCCATAAGCAATATGAGGTATTGAAATAGGACGTATGCTTTTGCTAGTTAATAAAACTCAGCTGAGCCTTTCAGGAACACTCCACCCTGTCTACAAAGCCATCATGTGAGATGATCAGGGAAGACAAGTAAAAGCTGCCAAGAAAAGGCTGAGGGAAATTAAGTGTAGGAATTCTGCTTAGGCGGCTAAGGGACAAATTTAAGCTTATCTGATATTAAGAGACTTAGTGAAGTTTAATTTAATGCTGGGAAGATAAGAAGCAACAGCTTCATTAATTGGGAATCACCAGCATCATTGGATTTCCTGATCCTCCTCAATCTGCTTGTATCATTTGCTGTTATAGAAGCTATATTTCACAGGGATCTTTGGAAGTGGGAAAATGATGTCCTGCAATACCATCTTCCATGTATTTCAAGTTATTACCATTCAATTTGGTCTTTTCTATGACAAAACTTTTGTTTTGGGTTTGGTTTTAGGTTGATTCTAAAAGTTGAAGAACCATAAACAGCATTTCCAATATTGTGATTGTATCATTGTTTTTGACTTGCAATTAGAAGAAATCAACTTTAGATAACTTAAGCAAAAGGGGTTTTTTCCCCCTAAGGGTTGGGGGTGAGGAGGACTTCAGGGATCCTTGGAATTGATGGAAACTTTAGAGAACTAGGCATGGAATAGGGTGCTACTGCTATAGTAAGTTCTTGGTAGATTTAAGTTCTAGGGTAGGTAATTTGATAGGTTCCGCCCCCAGGCCATGAGAGAAATGAGAGAATGGGTAGAGGAAGAATCTGATCTCTCAGAAGGACTTCTTAGGTATTTCTTTGACAAAGCGTTGGGGCAGGGCACCTTGATTACAGTTTTCCCAAGCTTTGAAAGATAAAAACTTCATCAAATGAAATGGAAGAATTGTTAGGAAGGATGCCTGGATGCCAGGAAGTGAAAAAAAGTGCTGAGGATCACATGCTGTCTAATACTAACAAGCCCAAGGAAAATCTAGTTTTTTTTCAGGGCCATAAAATGCTTAACTGAAAGGGATGTGCAGAGAAGGAGGGATGTCATCAAACACTTAAGCTAGACTGAAAAAATGTCATCATCCAGTCACCAAGCTATATCAGAAAAGCATTTACAAAGATAAGTCTAGGATTTTAGACCTTTCTGCTTTAAAAAAGTCATATTCCAAGTACTGAAGAGAAATAAGAGAGGATTTCAAAGTATTTCTGCTTGCCTACAAAGGCTTTTTCCATCTTGTTAGATTAATTTCAGATTCAACATCTAGAATATTATTAAAATGTTCTTCATCTTAACTTTTGTCTACTTAATCAACCTTGCCTATCCCAAATTAAATAAAATATGAGGCATATTCTATTTTATTCTCTAATTGTTCCCTGACAAGAAACCATGCAGAGGGCAGATTGCATTCATTATTTGCAATCATACTGTTCCTCCAACTTTGCTGTAGTGCTCTGTTTTAAGGTTGCTGAAAGAGCTATTTGGATTGTGAAATTTTCTCTTCTTCAAGTTACAAAATATACAGGAAACTACTTTCTAAATTTCTAAGAGCTTTTTTTTTTTAGACTAGGTCTTTACTGGGACAATTAAAGCTGATAATTGGAAATTGCCTTGATACTTCAATAGGAAAATCCTCTTGCCTCAATTAACATGAAAGTGAATTTCTTGGCTGTAATTTGGATAGCTGTATTTGTTCTCTTCACTGTTAGTCAAGTTGTTGGCATAAGTTTCTTCAGAAAAAAATAGATACTAAGAAGGAGGAAGCCTCTTTTCAGGATTTGTGAATATCCAAGTGGGGATGTGGTATTGTAAGCCTGAGAATTGTTTACCATAAGGATAATGTGAGGATTTTTCTATTATCACTTTAAAAAATAATTATGTCGCCAACTGCTATTTAAGAAAAAAAAAATTCTCAAATTAGGTTTTCTTCTTATTTAAAAATGGAATGTTTTGTAATTGCTCAAGAAAACTGAAGCCTGTATGATTTCCTTAGGCATATGCAAACCTAGAGGCAGAAGACTTAGTATTTTACCGAATTGTGCTCGTTTAAAAATAAGTAAAAGCTTAGTAAAGTAATATCTGACTTGAGTTTGATGTTCTCTGTTTTTCACTTTATAAATCAATTTATAGTGTCTATGTAGACATTTGTTTCAGTGATTTTTGGGAAAAAGAAAGCATTCTTTTGAGGATGGAACAAAAGAATGCATTCCTTTTTTAGTTGCTCCCTCTCACTTTTGTGCCTTTCTCCTTCCTGAGCCAATTTTTCTTTTCTCATTAGAGGAACATGAAGGGAGTCCTTGATTTCTGTTTCTGTTTTTATCTTCCATGGTGATCAACTGTCTCAGGAAATCTCTGGAATCCATCTCATTGCTTCTTTTCTCACTGCCCAAGTTCAGACCCACATCATCTGTTTTGGTAACAACCATGACAATTTCCCGGCTCAGGTTTTCTATCTCAATTCACCTTTTTCATTGTCACCAGAGTACTTGTTCAAAAATGTAAAACTCATTTGCTTAAAGCCCGTCAGCAATTCCATCTCATGGTAGAGTGAAATCCAAATTTAGTTTGGAAAACAAGGCCCTCTATTGTACCTCTCCTGTGCACTTCGTTTTTTTCTCACCGACGGCTTCTACCCATGCGTATTCCAGCAATACTGAACTTTTGGTAGTTTTCTGAAGGCTTCCTATTCTTTAAAACCTTTATGCCTTTTTCTGTTCCTCTGCTGTAATGCCCCTCACTGTTCCCCTAACACACTCTTGTTGAGACATCCCTTCTCTGTGAGACCTTATGACAATCTCAGCAGAGTGAGTCATCCTCCATTTTGCATATTATATTGCCCCTCTATTGCATTCCCTTTGTATTTTTTGTTGGTTTAATTTTAAGATGTGGGGTATAATTCAGGGTTAGGTATATAAATGTTCATTATGCAAGTACCCTTGTTGATGAGGTGTACCCCTTTGTCCCCTGGCAGTTTCCCACTACTGCCAATACCACACCCCCTCCCTTGGCAGTTTTCCACTACTGCCGATCCCTTTCTTATAGTATCACGATAATTGTTCAAGGTCCATTTATGAATGAGAACATGTGGTACTCAGTTCTTTGTTTCTGTGATAGATTACTCAGTATTAATGACTCTAAGTCTATCCAAGTTGCTGCAAAGTTTATAATTTTGACCTTCTTTATGGCTGCATAATATTCCTTTGTGTATATGTACCACACTTTTTAAATACAGTCTTCTTATTATAGGCAGCACAGTTGGTTCCATGTTTTTGCTATTGTGAATAATGCTGCAATAAACATGTGTGTGCAGGTATCTTTTTCATAGAGTGATTTGACCTCTGGGTATACTTCCAGCAGGGCGATTGTGGGGTCATATGGAAAGTCGATTTTTAGATCTTTTAGGAATTTCCACAGAAGTTGTACTAGTTTACACGCCCACCAGCAGTGTAAAAGTGTTCTCTTTTCTCCACATCCTCTCCAGCATCTATTGTTTTTTGAGTTATTGCTGATGGCCATCCTGACTGGAGTTAGATGGTATCTCAGTGTGGTTTTAATTTGCATTTATTTGATGACTAGTGCGGCTGAGCATTTTTTTCATGTATCTGTTGGCTGCTCATATGTCTTCTTTGAGAAGAGTCTGTTCATATCTTTTGCCCACTTTGTAATGGGGCTGTTTGTTTTTTTCTTTTTGGCATGTTTGAGTTCCTTGTAGTTTTTAGATGTTAGGCCTTTGTCAGATATACAGTTGGCAAATATTTTTTCCCAGTCTGTGGGCTGTCTCCCTGCTATCTTGATGATTTCTTTGGCTTTGAAGAAGCCTGTCAGTTTGATGAGGTTCCACTTGTCTATTATATCTCTTATGGCATGGGCACTTGTGTTTCTTTTAGTTTTTAACGTAAAAACATGTTTTATTTTTCTTTCAATTAAAAAAAATATTTTAAATCTCAAAGATATGGGGTACAAAACTCAGGTTAGGTATACAAATGTTCATTATGCGAGTTCCCTTGTTGATGAGGTGTGTCTCCCCCCGACCCCCTCCCTCCACGGCAGTTTCCAACTACTGTCAATCCCTTTCTTTTTGTTTTTTGAGTTGGAGTCTCACTCTGTCTCCCAGGCTGGAGTGCAGTGGCACACTAACGGCCACCCCAGCGTTGACCTGCTGGGCTCTGGAGGTCTTTCCGCCCCAGCTTTCCAAGTAGCCGGAACTACAGGCGCACTTTCACATCCAGCTAATTTTTGATTTATTGTAGAGACGAGGTCTCGCTAAGTTACCTGGGCTGGTCTCGAATCTGCAGTCTCAGGCAATCCACTCACCTCGGCCTCCCAAAGTGCTGGGATTACAGGCTGAGCCACTGAGCTGGGCTGCTAATCCCTTTCTTATAGTATTATGATAATTGTTCAAGGTTCGCTTATGAGTGAAAACCTATGGTACTCTGTTCTTTGTTTCCGTGATAGATCACTTTGTATGACTCTAAGTTTATCCAAGTTGCTGTGAAGTCCATATGTTTGTCTTTCTTTATGGGTGCATAATATTCCATTGTGTATATGTATTATGATAATTGTTCAAGGTTCGCTTATGAGTGAAAACCTATGGTACTCTGTTCTTTGTTTCTGTGATAGATCACTTTGTATGACTCTAAGTTTATCCAAGTTGCTGTGAAGTCCATATGTTTGTCTTTCTTTATGGGTGCATAATATTCCATTGTGTATATGTACCACATTTTAAAAAATCCAGTCCAGCTTTGATGGGCAGCAAACATGGTTGGTTCCATGTTTTTGCTATTATGAATAGAGTTGCAACAAACGTGCGTGTGCAGTTATCTTTTTGGTAGAATGATTTGCATTTTCCAGGTATATTCCGAAGAGGAGGACTGCTGGGTCATATGGAAGGTTGATTTCTAGTTCTTTCAGAAATTGCCACATTATCTTCCAAAGAGGTTGCACTAGTTTGCATTCACACCAGCAGTGTAGAAGCATTCCTTTTTATCTTCATCCTCGCCAGCATCTGTTGTTTTTTTGTTTTATTAATGGTGGCCATTCTTACTAGGGTTAAGTGGTATCTCAATGTGGTTTTGATTTATATTTCTCTGATGATGAGTGAGGCTGAACATTGTTTCACGTGTCTGTTGGCTGCCCGTATATCTTCTTTTGAGAAGTATCTATTCATGTCTTTTGCTCTCTTTTTAATGGGGATGTTTGTTTTTTTTCTTTTGGCACGTTTGACTTCCTTGTAGTTCATAGATGTTAGACTTTTGTCAGATACACGGTTGGCAAATATTTTTTCCCATGCTGTGGGCTTTCTCCCTGCTCTCTTGATGGTTTCTTTGGCTTTGCAGAAGCTTGTCAGTTTGATGAGGTCCCACTTGTCTATCTTATCATTTATGGCATGGGCCCTGGGGGTTTTGATCAGGAATTGGTTGCCAGTTCCAATATCCATAAGGGTATCGCCTGCATTTTCTAAGATTCTTGTAGTTTGAGGTTTTACATTTAGGTCTTTGATCCATTTAGAGATGATTTTTGTGTATGGTGATAGGTAGGGGCCTTGTTTTAATCTTCTGCATGTAGTCAGCCAGTTTTCCTAGCACGTTTGTGTGTGTTTGTGTTTGTGTTTTTTTTTTTTTTTTGGTTTTTCAAGTACAGGTTACATTTTTAGCAAAAACTTCCAAGGCATTTATGCTATATTCATCTGGTTGTTACGCAAAAACAAAGTAGCATTTGTATTCCACAGTATAAGCCCTGGTTGCCTTCATAATTGTCAATCACCTAAGGCCAGTAGAAAGTGGACAGGACTCCACCAAAGCATTGTACTGGGGTAGCATAAGCATCCCCCCCCCTTTTTTTTTAAGATTTTTAAAAAAAGTCCAAAAGGTATTTGGCAAGTTCAACAGAGTAGGAGATGACTAATCCCAACATTTACCTGCTAGACCAAAGATGTTATTAATGGGCATCACCTTCTTGACCTTGCTCAAGGCCTGGCCGGCACTGAAATTGCCTTGTTAGATGATGTATTTGCTTTTTACTTAGAACTGACTGTACCATTTTACAGTTATTTGTATACTCTTCTGTTTTCCTATTTGTCTCTCAATTTCTTGAAAGTAGAGGCTCTGGCCTACCAGTTAGCCCAGAATCTGTTCTGAATTAGGTGGGAATAACTGTAGAATTGAACAGAATTCCCAAGCAGTAGGTTGAGTTTTGTTGTCAAGGATCTACAATAGCATTCATTTTAATAATAGTAATAATAATGATGATGATAAAGTGACCATTTTTTTCTTCAGTGCCAACATTGTACTGGTTTCTTTCTGTTTCTTATTTCTAATCTGTAGAACAAATACTTGTAAAAAAAAAAAGTAACATTCTTGCATTTAACACATAAGGAAGTTAAGTCTAAATTGTTAAGTAGCTTCCTTAAAATTACATTATTATTATGTGGCAGGGACCCCCCAAAATCTAAGTTAAATTCATTTGATTTTCAAATCCAAGTTTTATTTTCATTATGGTTCCTTTAACCATCTCCTTCATGTTGATGAAAGAGGAATAATTAAATCATTTTGAGTCCTAATTCTTTAGATGTGACAACATACTTAGTAAATGTATGACATTGTGTGGTATACCAAAAACATTTTAGTAATCTATTGCTATGTAACATTGTAATCCCAAATTTAGTAGCTTAAACATTTATTATTTATAATCCTGAAGGCGAGGAATCTGAACACACTATAGCTGGGTGCTCAAGACCTCTTATAAGATTTGAATCAAATCATCAGCTGAAGCAGCAGTCTTACTGCCAAGCTTGTTCATATGATTGTTGGCAAGATTCAGTTCCTTGCAGGATTTTTGGATTGAGAGCCACAGTTCCTCACTGGCTGTTGGCTGGAGGCCTCCCTCCGTTACTTGCCAGTTGGGTGTCTCTATAGGACAACCCTCATCATGCAGCTGGTTTCCCTCAGAACAGGTGAGAAAACAAGAGAGTGAATGTCGATGACAGAAGTCACAGTCTTTTTAATGTAGTCTTAGAAGTGACATTCCATTATTTCTGCCATATTCTATTCATTAGAAATCAGTCAGTAGTGCAGCCCATACTCAAAGGTAGAGGATTACACAGTAGTACTAATAGTTGGGAATTTTGGGGAGTTATTTTAGAGGTTACTAGCTCCACAAAATAAATGAAAGCTTTCAGTCTTAAGGGCAGAATACATCATCATACAAAGGTATGTCTATTAGAAAGACCTGAGGCTAGGGCCCAGAGATAATACAACCAGTGGGATTGTATAATTTCATTGTAGAATTTATTTTATAATATGTAGTCTATAAATCTGAATGAAAGTTGGAAAAAAATCCTCTAAAATGGAAAGTTAGAAAGTTCTATCTGAGAAAATGTGATAATAGCAAAACATTGCTAGAATAACATAATGTTGGCTCTACCATGTTGTATGTAATTCACAGACAAACAGAACAGTTGTTCATATCTTTTAAAAAAATAATGACTCAGCCTGTAATCCCAGCACTTTGGGAGGCTGAGGTGAGGGGATTGCCTGAACCTGCAGGTCTGAGACCAGCCTGGGCAACTTGGTGAGACCTCGTCTCTACAATAAACCTAAAATTAGCCGGGCATGGTAGCATGTGCCTGTAGTTCCAATTACTTGAAGGCTGAGGTGGAAGGATCGCTGGAGCCTAGCAGGTTGATGCTGGTGTGGTGGTGAGTATGCCACAGCATTCCAGCCTGGGGACAGAGTGAGACTCCCACTTTAAAAAAAAAAAAAAAAGATTTCTGTTCAATCTGTTTCAACATGGCTATATCCTGCATATGGCCATTATCACAATAGACTTACTTTTATGTGCACTGTTATCTGTGAAACAATCAGAAAGTTCTATCTCTCACCTAATGCTCAGTTAAAACACAAAAGATATTGACAAAAAAATGTAATTAAGTGGCCCAGATGTACTTTCTTTTGGACTTTCCTTTCTTTTTAAAAGTTAAACACATCATTAAAAGCCTGGATGAATCTGGTGAATTACAATGAGCTGCTCTGGAAGTTGTAGAATAATTTTTTAGATTTTAAAATGAGGACTGCATACTGAGTATAGTATATTATCTATGTAGCTTTATAGTACTACCTGATATATGTTGGCAAAGTCTAACATTTTATTTGTTGATAAATGTATTTTATAAATTTATAAAGAAAACAAAGACAGTTTATTCTTACAGATGCTATTGCTGAGATCATATGCAAAATAGAAATTTTGATGATTAGAAAATTAAATTATTAAACCCCCACATATCAGTAATTAACTAAAATGTGAATGGACTGAACTTAAAAGGCATAGTGTGGCAAATTAGATAAAGAAACATTATCCAGTGGGGCAGTGGTGGTGTTGGTGGTGGGGAAGAAACATGGTCCATTTTTCTGCTGCCTTCAGGCTTCAAAACCCATCTTACTGCAAATGACACTCACAGGCTCAATGTTAAGGGCTGGAGAAAAATCTTCCAGGCAAATGGAAAACAAAAATGGGCAAGAGTAGCTATTTTTATATCAGACAAAACAGAATTTAAATCAATAAAAGTTAAAAAGAACATTGAAGGACACTATATAAGGATAAAGAGCTTAATCCACCAGCAAAAAATTTCAAGCTTGAATATATACACACCCAACATTTGAGCACCCAGATTTATAAAACGATTGCTAATTAAACTAAGAGAGGACATGAATACCCATACAATTATAGTTGGAGTCTTTAGTACCCCACTAACAGCCTTAGACATATTACCAAGGCAAAAAATTAACAAGGAAATCCAGAACCTTAACTTGACATTCAATCAATTGGACCAAATAGACATCTACAGAACACTTCACCCAGCAAGCACAAAATATAAATTCTTCTCATTAGCACATGGAACATACTCCAAGATTGACCACATACTTAGGCATAAGTCAAGTGGGAACAAATTTGAAAAGGTCAAAATCTTACCAAGCATTGTCTGAGACCACAGTGGAATAAATATAAATATCATCAACAACATGAAGTCTCTAAAACACACAAATATATGGAAAGTAAACAACATGCATCTGAAAGACTTTTGGGTTAATGCAGAAATCAAGGCAAAAATAAAAAGATTCCTAGAAACAAATGAAAACAAAGATACAGCATGTCTTTGGGATACCACAAAAACAGTGCTGAGAGGAAGGTTTATAACATTGAATGCACATATCAAGAAAATAGAAGGATCTCCAGTAACAGCCTAACATCACAAATAAGAGAACTGAAAAGTCAAGAGCAGACAAATCCTAGAATTAGTAGAAAATTTGGACTTCTGACTTCCAGAACTGTGAGAGAGTATATTTCTGTTGTGTAAGCCAGTAATCCCCAACCTTTTTGGCATCAGGGACTGGTTTAGTGAAAGACAATTTTTCTACCGGGTAGGAGGGGGAAGGGAGTGTGCAGTCAAACATCACTGCTACACCATCAATATTTGTATACCTAACCTTGATTTGTACCCCACATCTTAAAAAAAAATCACTGCTAATGTTAATCTGTATTTGCAGTGGCTCCCCTGTGCTAGCACCACCGCCTCAGCTCTACCTCAGATCATCAGGCATCCTATTCTCATAAGGAGTGTGCAAGTTAGATCCCTTGCATGCGCAGTTCACAATAGGGTTAGTACTCCTATGAGACTCTAATGCAGCTGCTGATCTGACAGGAGGCGAGCTCAGATCTCCCGCCTTAACTTTGGCTGTGCAGCCTGGTTCCACAATATACACAGTAGCTTTTTATATTAATATATGTTGCATGATTTAAAAATCATTTTACATGACTGTCAATGATATGCTATATCCATTACTGTAAACATGTTCTAGGTTATAGGCTGTGTTATTGCCTGTCAACACTTGAGAATCTTCCTTAAAATATAAAAGTTCCTTGCTCTTTCCTTCCTCAAATGTCTTAACACTAATAGTGTTGGCATGCAGATATGTAAGGATTTTTTTTTTAAATATCAGGGTAGATATTTGGTGTAGTGAATATGTTGATAATGTTACATGAAATCTTTTAGAGTCACCATCATCTGTGCTTTCCCCTTAAGAAATATTTGGGTAGGACTTAAAATAACTTTATAATTGTTTAATTTTCAAAGGTAAATTATTGTGGCTAAACAAGAAAGACTACAAGTTCAACATGTCTGTTTCTATTTTTGTTTATTTATTTCATTCTTTAAAAAAGATTTATGGGTCAGGTCAGATTTTCTCTTTAAAATTTATTTTGTAGCTTGGATCACTGTCACGTTAACTCTTTTAATACTGGGCTAAATCAAATTTGCCGAGCAAGGTAATACAGTTATTTGTGCACGCAATTGTAAGGGAAAGAAGAATGAATGACTTGTAACAGATGCTGTGCTTATAAATGTCAAAGTTTTCAGTGAGTCACCCACTTGAAAAGGTCATACCATTTTATACTTTTACCTCTTAAACTCAGTAATAAAGACAGGATATGTGCTATATTTCCTCCTCTAAATGCATTCATTTCCCAATTTTCCATGTCAAAGAATTGGTTTCCCACCTGTCACTGTTTTATATCATTCCTTCAAATCCAAGCCTTTCCTCTCCCTTGATGTGTTTACTAATCTTCAAGAGGTGCTGTCATCAAAGTCTCAGACTGTGGAGTTATTTTATAATATTTGGCTAACCGTGAGATGAGTGATTGATTTGGAATGGCCCCTCAATGTCAGAAATCAATTTGGATAAGAATTATATAAACTCTAGAATCATTGTTAAAATTCTGATCAGCATGACTTAGTAAGCAGAATATGCTATATTCCTTTTCTGCATGTCAATTAGGTCAAACCTGAATTGTTTTGTTCAAATCTTTTATATCCCTACTTATATTTGTGTATTTGATTTGTCATGAGCTGAGAGAAGAATGTTATAGTCGCCTACTGTGAGTGTAGATTTATTTTTGCATTTTTGTCAGATTTTATTTATTTTAATTCTACCTGGAATGTCAAGATATATCTTGACTGTATGCTTTTGTCATATGAAACATCTTAATTATGTATACATGTCTCCATTTAAAAATAAATGTTGACCTTTAATTCTAATTTGTCTGATGTATTATACTTGATTTTTTAGAAAGCATTTAATATCTCCATATATTTATTCTGAGTCATTTTGTCTTGGATGTGCCCTGGATAGATAGTTTACAGCTGGATTTAATAATGCAATATGAATTTCTATTTTTAATAGTGGAACGTAACTAAGTTACCATTTTGTTATCGTTGTTTATATATCCAGAATTATTTTATCATGTTAATTTATAATTTATATTTTATACACTTTCACATTATTTTCTCTTCTCCTCTTCCCAATTTTCTACCCTTGCTTGTTTTGATAAAAAATATTCATCGCAGCCGGGCTCGGTGACTTAGCCTGTAATCCCAGCACTTTGGGGGGCTGAGGCAAGTGGATTGCCTGAGCCCACGGGTTCGAGACCAGCTCGGGGAACTTGGTGAGACCTTGTCTCTTCAATAAATACAAAATTAGCCAGGCATGGTAGCGCATGTCTGTAGTTCCGGCTATTTGGAAGGCTAAGGCAGAAGGATTGCCGGAGCCCAGCAGGTCGAGGTTGCGGTGGCAGTGAGTGTGTCACTGCACTCCAGCCTGGGCGATAAAGTGAGACACCAACTCCAATAATAATAATAATAAAAATAAAATTAAAATAAAAATTCCAGAATTCTACAAGACATTTAAGGAGGAGCTCATACCAATCCTACTGAAGGTATTCCAGGCGATCGAGAAAGATGGAACCCTCCCCAGAACATTCTACGAAGCTAACATCACATTGATACCCAAACCAGGTAAAGACCCAACAAA
>CAUYQG010035304.1:0-36879 GCA_963574415.1 Tarsius wallacei | reverse complement strand
TTGGTTGAAACTGTTTATCTTTGAGGACTTTGAATATTGGTCTCTAGTCCCTTCTTGCTTGTAGTGTTTCTGTCAATAAATCTGCTGCTATTTTTCCCCACTAGGTAGTCTGACCTTTCCCTCTTGCTGCCTCTAGAATTTTATATTTTGCATCTACTTTGTGTAGGTAAATTATTATGTTGCTAGGGGTTGGTTTTCTCATTTGATGTCTTGCGGGAGTTCTCAGTACCTCTTGTGTTTGAATGGTCATATATCTGGTGAGATGGGGACATTTTTCTTGGATAACTTCCTGGAATAATTGCTCCAAGGTGTTCTCCATTTTTCTTTCTTCTTCTTGGATAACAATCAGGTGTAGGTTTGGCCTCTTGATATTATCACATGTGTCTTGGAGGCTTTGTTCTTCCTTTTTGAGTTTTTATTCTATGTTTTTTATAGATTGAGTTAATTCCATGTTTTGATCTTCAAGTTCTTAGATTCTTTTTTTGCTTAATTCTGCTTTCCATGCTTGTCATCTTGTTACTTATTTCTTGGATGAAGTTTTATGGCCAGAATCTCTGTTACAAGTTATTTCAGTGTTGCATCTCAGCTTTCTTGAGTCTTATTCATTCTTTCCATCTGTTTCTTATTCCCTGCTGTATTCTTGGGCCAGTTGTTGGTGACTTCCATTGTTTGGACTTTGGCTTCTGATTTTTCAGGCTCTTTCTTTTTACACTGGAAATTACCTGTGTTTTTCCATTGATTTTTCCTAATTTGTGACAGATCTATTTATTTTCTCTTTAGTTCTGTTATTCAGTGACAGTGGGAGGGGCTTTTACTTCTGATATTTACTCAGCCCTGTATTCTTCCCTGATCAGGGCTCTGAATTTGTTCTATTTTGAAACATTTCTGAGTGTGTAAAGCTTTGCTGTATTTTGTAATTTTGAGAGTTTAATAAGGTAAAGGATGGGGAGCTAGGGTTTGGAAATGACTTGAAAATCACAATATTCACTCACTGGAGTATGGTTTTCCTGAAACCCACTCCCCACCAACACTCTATATGACAATGCAATGGGTATGTGTGTGTACCTTATGAGTCTAGGATACAGTCGTAGCAATGAGGAGAACAGAGAAAGTAGAATGAAATAGGACAGATAAATATAATGAAAAATAAAATAAAAATAGAAAAACAAAAGCAGAAACCAAAGGAAAAAACACACACAGACACAAACAAAAATCTAAACAATCTGGAAAAAAAAAATCAGTAAAACCAAACACACACACACACACACCCCTAATGCAAAATGAAAGAAAAAAAGAAAAGAGAAAAAAAGGAGAGAATGCAAATTGAACACTCACACATACATTCACATACACATTAAACTAAAAAAAGAGAAGACCAAAAAACAAACAAACAAACCTGAAAGATGAACACTCAGTCATTCATATATACACATAAACAGAAAACAAAAATACAAAAGAAGGAAGAAAGAAAAAGGAAGAAGAAAGAAAAAATAAAATAAAACAAAAAAGGTGGGAGGATTGCAAATTGAACCCTCACATACACATTCACCCACAAAGAAAAAGAAAAAAACTGCCCTCATGTGCCAAGTTTTGCATTGTTCTTTTCAGCAGCTCACAGGTAAGCCCCTTTGCTGTCTCCTATGGAACTTCAGCCGCATTCACAATCACCCCAGCATGAGGAGAGGGTAGTGAATGGTGGATCTGACTTCCATCCTCCCCTCCCACTCTCATTTGTTCAGGCGGATCCTGTCCAGTGGGGAGGTGCAGAATTGTCTCAGCCCCGGGTACTGGCAAGAGGCACACCAGCCAGGCTTACCCTGGAGTATTTTCTTACCATACCTGACATCCAGGCCCCACCTGGGCTTGGCCCTCTCTCAGTAATGCACCAGCCATGTGCGTCTGACATTCAGAGAATTGCTTGGGAGGAGGAGATTAGGTCAATGGACTCACTGTTGATCTCTTCAGGGGTCTTCCTTGTCCTTTTCCAGTCAAATGCTTTGTCCCACAGCTGAATTAGGGTAGGGGATAGGGTACCTGAGACTCAGCACTCATCCTGTCCCTTCAGAGTTTGTGCTTTCAGGATATTTCCTCTGGGTTATGATCAACCCTTGAGTAGTTAACCAGATGACAGAGATAAGGTCTGTTGCTCTGTGGTGAGCAAGCCAGAGCACTTCCCTGCCCAGTTTTCAAGATGGTAACAGGGTGCCTGCTTCATCATCTCCAGTGGGACTCTGACCCTGGCTCCCTCACTGTGCTCCTTCCATGGCCCCTGCTGACAGTGTCCAGCCAGATGCTGCAGTAGTGAAGTAGAGCCTGGAACTGGCAGTAACTCCTGGCAGCTTCTTCCCAGGAAGGGATTTGCTGATTTAAAAAAAAAACTGGTGCTCAGTTTCTGCACCCCAGAAACACAAGGACCAAGCAGAGCAGCTGTAGCACCAAGTTTCACCAGGAGAAGCCTGGCCAATTGCTCTGGAGTGCCCACTCAGTCAGACACTCACACACCCACTTACTCACAGACATGTACGCAAAATTTTTCATACACTCACACTGGGACTCACATAGTCCAACTGGTTCTGCCGCCATTTTCCTTTACCCTCCAACCATTTTGAATATAGGCATAAAGGAAAAAAAATCCAATACCATATGAGTGATCAAACATCACACACCCATGGACAAACCAACACACAAGCACGAGCATCTTAAGAGTTTTACTATGCAAAGATAAATTGCAGCTAATATTTTGTGTGATTTCTTGTCATGTTTTGTGTGTAAATATGTGAAATATGTGAGTGTAAGCCTGCACCCATGAGCATTTGACACGTACAGTTTTGATGTCACCTTTAGTCTTTTGAATTTCTACTTATTTGATGGTCCATCACTTCTTTGGTCTGGTTTTCAATTATTGACTCACTCCTGACCAAATTCTTTGACTGCCATTATAATCATTTCTTGATAGACACACTTCCCTCCCTTTCAACACCTCCTTCTTTGTTGCACTTATCTGCCAAAACCCAACTATGACTGACTTCAATATAATGTTATTTTACATGTTTGCTGAGTAGCTAAGTATTTTTGGAGAAAATTCAAATAAAGTTAAGTATTTTTACTTTTTATTCAAATCACAAACCTCAAATGGTTAATCCACAATGCTCTTCTATTAAATTATGTTTGTTTAATAACTTTATTTCTCATCAGTGATGCGACCATTGAAACACAAGAGATTCAGAAGAAAATTATAATAATGATTTCACTTTCCAAAAAATATTTGTCTTTTTCTTTCTTCTTAAACTTCATTTTTCCCCAAATTATATATCAATAGACATGGGGGAAAATTAAAGATATTAGAAGGAAATTCTTCAATTTTCCACCAAAATTTCCTTTAATTTTCTTAGGTTTGTCTTTTCTATTATATTTATTGATCATCTTGTCTGTGCAGTCATTAAGAACTTGGGTTACATAATAAAAATATTATGCTTTTAGGAAGCTCAAATTCTTGTAGGGTAGACTGACAAGTATTCACATAAAAGGTGCATTCTATGGTATGCAGTCATTGGCAATTTTTATGAAAAACACAATGTAGACCAGGGAGAGGGACATCATAATTACAGGCGTTGGGGGCTGATTATAACTTTAAATGCTGGTGTCAAAAGATGTCTCATTGAAAAGAATAATTGAACAAAGAGTTCTGGAAATTGAGAGAGTGGCACATACCTGTCTTGAGAAAGAACATTTCAGCAGAGGGAACAGCCTGGGAAAAGGCCACAAGACAGAAATACGCAGGCATGCTCCTCCAAGCCATAAACAGCCCATGAGACAGGAGCAAAGTGAGAACCATATGGAAGAAGCTGAAGGCAAGTGGTTAACAAATGTCAGATCATGCAGGTATGCTGTAAGAAATTTGCCTTTTGCTATGAATGACATGATATCAGTTTTTATTTTACACCATTGTAGGGTTTGAGCAGTTTTTTTGTTATTGTTTTTATTTTGTTTTGTTTTGATCTGCAGCTTAAGCCATTCTCAAAGTCTTGAATTCATTCCATTTTTTTCATTTCTAGAAATTTTATATACTTTTGGTTGGCTACATTTGATTTTCTTTATTGTTTCTTATTCTGCAATTTCATTTCAAGTTTATCATTTATTTCTCTAAAAGTACATTTATTTTAAGTAACTTATTTTAATTAACAAATACAATTTTATGTGTTTATCATGTACTATATGATGCTTTATGGGGCAAATAGTTTATTTCATATTTTATATCAGATAATTTTAGTATTTGAAGTAGTAGGGAGTATGTTTCTCCTGTTTACTCTTCTTCAGATTCTCACTCATGGTGGCAATCCAATCCATCCCATTTGTGAAGTGAGGTTGAATATTCACACTTCTTGAAAATTTTTGTTGGTTAAATTTGAGTTCCTTCAGAAAGAATCTTTTGTGTGTGTGTATGTGTGTGCACATATGTGTGTGTTTTAGCCATTCTCACTACCAACCAGGATAATGTTAAATTAAAATTTCTGCTGGAGATTTTTCAGATCACACAACTAATTTGCAGAATTTATGGCGGCAAAATCAAGGAAGCTTCTACTGTGTCTTCCCCCCTCCGTCAGGAAATGTGAGGCAAACTTCATGTGATAGCAACTTGTGCTTTCTCTGAGAAGATAGATAGATAGATAGATAGATAGATGATCGGTGATATATATATATATATCATATATATATATATAATATATTTATATATGTTATCTGATATATACGTATATTTTTTCTTTTCCTAAATACCAAAGTGGAAATAGTCTATTTTTCATCTATATTTATTTATCTGGAAAATTTTGCGTCTCAGAGGCTATAGAACTTTTATTCTCTTTGTTAGACATCAGTTTGTTTTTGGAAATCCTTCTTATGAAGTTTAGGACTCTTTTCTATTTTATGCACCATAATATTTCCAGACAATAACCCAATACTTGGTACTTAGTAAATATACACTTTATTGAATGATTGAATATATAATTTAACTTGCTTTTCGCTTTATAAATATTTCTTCTACTAATAGAAAGGTCTTCATTGGAATGATTTTTATTGCTACATAAAAATATGCCAGAATAGTTATTTTTTTCTCATATTGTCATATTAATTTTTAACTACTCTAAATATTGTTGAGATGAAAATTTTGATTTATAATACATTTTATATATTTTGCTAGTTCTTTAGATATTTTTCTACAGGTGCAATTATCAGGTCAAAATACTTGAAATCAATTTAAAATCTTTATATGTATTATAAAATTGCATTGCATTTCAGAAATAATTGTAACTCCCACTAACAGATGATTTATCTGTGTGACAGATAAAATATTTTTCATCATTTTCTCACAAGCATTTTAGACTTTGCTTCATAAATCTCATATCATATGCATCAATGAAAATGTTCTTTGCTAAGTAGCAGGGATCTAGAAATATTAAAGTGGAAAAATAGTTCCAAAATTTGAAAACAGAAAAAAACATACATAACTTAATTCCACACATTTAATAAGTACTTACTTTACAGTTTTCATTATTTTAGGCATTGTCGAAGTATTTTACTATAAGAAGAAATACAGAATAAAACACACTGATCATATACCAAATAATAACTCTTAATATTTGTTGAAGATTTACTATGTTCTAAGTGCATTTCATTCACTTTTAAAATTAAAACTCCACTTTTAAAAAATATTGGAGTCAAAGGCATTTTACTCTACTCCAGATATTTTCTGTCCTGTGGTGGGACGTCTATTTCTGTGATTCTCCTGCTCTCTTTTGCTCTCTTACTCTCTTGTTACCAGGAAGAATGGAGTGCCTTCTTTGTTTGGTGAAGTTGGGCATACTTGGGCTGGATAGTTCTTTCTCAGGTGTGAGGTGCTAGCCTGTAGCACAAAATCTACTATACTTACCACCATACGCTTCATAAGATCAGGCATGTATGATGGATAAATTTGTCTCCTTTAGGGGGTTCATGTAATTTATGTCAAATCTACTTGCTCATAGACATGTCACAATTATGAAGGTATTATTTTAGCAATAGTAAGGGAGGTATTTGGTCTTTATATGCCACCCTTTATTTGCCTGCTGATTTATTTTAGGTAGAAAAATGTGTGTGATTTATTGGACCCTTCTCATGTCACAAATTTCAGCCTTTTTTAATAATTTTTTTTTTTAAAAATTGAGCTTATTGTGGTGTGATGCCCAAGAGACCAGGTATTTGATTTGTAGCCAGGTTCTGCCTACTTGCAGTTTATGATTGTGACCAGTTCACCATATAATCTCCTGTAAAAGAATATTGTTTAATGAGCAAGTGGACTGAACAAGTAAATGGAATGAATACTGACTTTCTTAGTGGCATGGAATTATGGATGTTTTAAGCTTTTGGAATAGAAATCTTGTCCAGTCTGGGATTATTGGAGTATATTTTAACTAAATACAAATTTTTCACATTCATTAAAGTCTCTGTTATATATGTGAAATTTCACAAATATGTATATATATTTATATATAAATTGTTAACCTCCAAAGCAGCTTCCATTACACAATTCAGGTTATATCTACAGTCATGAGGTAACACTGGATACAGTCTTAGGTACCTAAGAATTTCTTGGTTTGCTTTTATCAGAAAGACTGTTCTTGTTTAGAATGAAAATTAAAATTGCCTTCAGGGCATATACATTCTACTAGTCATTTAAAATGAATTCCAAAGTTGTACTAACTCATGAAATGCTATCTTATTTTACACAGATAATAAAATGACAAAAATATAATGAAAAATTGCAGGCCACTTTTACTAATTAACAGGATGCAAAATTTTGAAAGTCAATAATATAAATCAAAGTTATTTATGTATAGTGAAGATAATATAATGCATACACAAAAAATAAAGTAATATATAATAAGGTTAGGTTCATAAGAGAAAAGGAAAAATTGACAGTAGTTATGCACTTTATTAAAAATGGAAGGAAAAAGTCATGCATTTCTCAATACATGCAAAAAAGAACTAGATGAAATTATATAGAATTCAAAAGAATAGAAAAAATTTAGCATGCATATGTGATTTTTAAAAAAAAACTATAACCTTTCCAAGCTGGCATTATAACTGAGGTTTCAGAAGTGCTCCCATTTTTCTGTCAGTTCAGCTGCCTGTGGATGGCAGGACACACAGTAAAAATACTGGATTCCACTACTGCAATGATTTCTCTGTTCTATAAGTTTTGTGGTGAGAGGAGTGTGGCGCAGGAATCTGTTTCGGTAAATATGAGATTCAGTATGTCCAACCACACTATTTCTGGCAGAAGCATGGCAAGCAAAGAAAGCAAGTTTTTAACCATGATAAGTGTCTATTCCAGGGAGGATAAATAAATAACTGTCTCCTCCATTATAGAAGGGAATCCATGCAGTCAATCGTTCACAAAGAAGTTTGCTATATAACAGAGGCTGAATTTTGTCTCTGCTATTAGCAGCTTTAGGGGTCGCAGATATTGCAGTAGCCAGATCAACCTCAGTGAGGAAAAACTCATTTTGCTTAATCAACACAGCATTTCCATTCTGACTCTATAGTTACTTTACTTAAGATATCATTGAACATGAACTAGAGTGGCTGGAGAGTGAGGTGCCTGACATTCACACAAGTCACTTTGTCTACTTGATAACTGATATCATCTGCAGCAAACATGCAGTGCCAGTCAGTGGTGAATGTGGTTCACAACTATTGTCACAATTTGAATGCATTTCTAGAGATCTCTACACACACTTCTTACTCCCAGAGACTGTGTGCCAATTCTCTAATATGTTTCCTTGTAAGTTCCAGAAAATTTGAACAAATTGTTAGCTAATTGTCTAATGAACTAATTGCTAGTCAATTGATTTATTGATTTAGAATTTTATCTCTGGTATATCTCCTTTGAAGCAAAGATTAAATACAGCTGCATTACTAGGTGGTTTGCCCATAGGATTTTCCTTCTCCACTCTCCTACACAAACAATCCAAATGGAGCTACAATGCTGCTCCTGGTTGTGCCAACAAAGCGTACATATACACTTGAACAAGGCTTGATTATATTCTTCTTAATATAAGTATATTATTCTTAATATATTAAGAGCATATATAAAATATTATACGTATTAAGAGCAGGGAAAAGGATGTATTTATTATTTTCTGTGACATTTCACAGGCAAGAACTTAGTCACATAGCTGCAAAGAGTATAAAATGCAGTCTTCATGTATCCAAGCTAAAATGTACCCTTCATGTTTTCAGCTAAAATGATACTACTATAAGTAGAGAGAATAGTTCATAGAAGACTACTCACAGTGGGCCATGATATCTTTCAAGTTGTTTATACATAGATCCAAAATGAAACATTTTGTATGTTATTTCATTTAATCCGTATAAACATATATAATTATTTATTATTAAAAATTAAAATACATTTTAAAAATTACTCTAAACAAAACAAAATTTCTATAACAACCCTATAAAGTATTAGTCTTCTTATAAAGATGAGAAGATAAGGAATAAAGAGGTTAGTATAGCAAGTAAGGATAGGTGTGGAATGTACAACCCTGTACACAAGGGAATATTCATAGCAGCACTGGTTGTAATAGCAAAAGCAAAACAAATGAAAACAGAGTGGACACAGCTTAAATGACCAACCTTCACCGTAGCAAAAGCAAATAGCAAATGCAAAATAAATTAAAACAAGTGGAAAACAGTTTAAATGCTCATCACAGTAGAATGGATTTATAAGTTGTATATTAATTAGTGAAAATTTTTATCATATAAAAATTAGACTACTGTTTGCTGAATGTTGCTTCTGGTCAAGTGAATGGTATGAACTACATGCAATAACATGGATAGTTCATGGGAAAATATCACTGAGCAAAGAAAAGCAATCATAAGATATCTATAGTCTGAGTCCTTTATTTATTTATTTATTTTTTTGAGTTGGAGTCTCACTGTCGCCCAGACTGGAGTGCAGTGGCCGCTCCCGGCCACCGCAGCCTCGACCTGCTGGGCTCCGGCGATCCTTCCGCCTCAGTCTTCCAAGTAGCCGGAACTACAGGCGTGCGCTACCACGCCCGGCTAATTTTTGATTTATTGTAAAGATGAGGTCTCGTCAAGTTGCCCAGGCGGGTCTCGAACAATCCATTCACCTCAGCCTCCCAAAGGCATAGCATTACAGGCTGAGCCACCGAGCCTGGCTTAGTCTGAGTCCTTTAATGCAAAGTTTAAACTTAAACAAAATGTTTTGGAAAATTAAAGATGTGTCTTAAATTTCTAAAGTAGAGAAAATTAATAAACACAAAGTTTAGCATAATTTTGTGCTGATGAATAGAGGAGAAAAAACGGGAAGTATCAGCAAGACACTTCAAGGTTAAAAAAGTTGAATTTTATTCTTTAATCTTTGCCCTATACATATTTTACAAGTTTAATGTCTCAATTCAATATTCAATAAAAACAATTATAAGAATGATAATAAATCAAATTAATAACATTTTAAAAAGTACATGGAGTTAAAATGACGATATAGAGAGTTTTTTTATACTTGTACAAAAGCAAAATATTTTATGTTTTTAAAAAGTAAATAACATACAGATTTTATAAGCAAGAACTTTAGAAGTCAAATAAATTATGACATTTGTGAAACTGAATCCCTTGTGGGAATGAAGAATGAGAATCAATGATGAAAGACAATTTAAACAGGTGATAAAAAAGAGAAATAAATTAAAATAACTTAAATGGATAATTGAATGTCAAACAACTACATTATTTATTCAGCTCATTGAAGTGGATTGTTTACCCATGCAGAGATTAAAAGAAAATGTTAGACAAAACATGTCATAGCACATCTTTAATGCTAACAAGTCTAGCTGACATTTTAAATATTCAGACAAAAGCATTATATCCAGGTACTTTTGTATACTAATAGAGAAGTCTCAAACACATCATAGGAAGACCACTGACTTTCTTTATAATTCTTTTGTTGAAAAACATACAATTGTAACACTTCAATGTGTTTAGAAGAAAAAAGAAGGATTTTATTTGGTCTGTGTAAATCACCAATTGTCTGGATGTATTTGCTGAGACTGGAGAAATCTGTTGCAAGAGCCTTGGGATATACATACAATTGCCAGCACCAGAATATCTGAAAAATGGAGATGCATCAATTATTGTACACACGATCATTGTATACACACACGCACACACACACTACATTTTCATTATTCACTGCTCAGTTGATGGAGCACTTAGGTTGATTCCACACCTTTTCAGTTGTTAGTTACAATATGAACAACGGTTGTTAAAATAAAGAACCTGGCCTTTAACTTGTTATTCTTCTTTCTCGTGAACTGGAACATGGATGAGGTAGTGATTAAGCTTCAATCATAAGCAACATAGACTAAACTTAATTATCTAGAAGTTTCATGACTTGAAGTTACATCACACTAGATGGCTTTTCAAATTAGAATTTTGAGTGCAAAAGAAACAAATTGTTTAAATCGCTATTATTTTGGGCTCACTTAAAATATCTATTCTAATGAGCACCAAACTAACCTAAAAGACATGACTCACCTAGAGGCTTGTTGTGTTATCTTATTTGTTACTGCTGTTTCTTTTTGATCAATTGAAGTCTTCTTCCCTCCCCCTGCTTTTTGCCAGTATCTTTCTTGAATAAATATATATTCTCTTTTCCTGTCAGCCAGTTTTTTTGACCTAAAAATTTGTTGCTGAAACCCAGGAAGGGAGTTTAAGGTCCCACCACAGACCAACTCCTAAGTTGCCCCTGTACCTAGCCCATCTGTTCCCCCATTCTCTCTCCTCTCTCATTCTTTTCCTCTTTCCCCTCCCCCCTCGGGTGGCTCCAGCAGAACTTTTCCATTGCTGGACACTTCATCCAACACCGATCATTAATCAGTGGGTGAATTTTTTCCTTCCCCCTATCTTGGATTCCTCTTTTGCTCATTTCTGATCCGGGACAGAGAGTCTGTCAAAAACCCCAGCGCCGATGAGAGGTCTTCTTGGTCACCACCGAGTGGTGGTTGTTGCTTTGGAGGATGCTCTTAAAGTGGCCACCACGTGTCAATAATTGTAGTCATCATTTTGGGGGGGGTGCCCTTAAAATGGCCACTACTTGTCTCTTGGAAACAGTAAAGTCTGTGGGGATGTCTCATTCTTCCACCGTTTCCCTGTCTCCTGGGGATCAAATTGCTCCCCCCCAAATGTCTCCAAGGTAGGCCAATTCTCCTCTAAATCTCCCTGAGACACTCCTCTTGGATATCTCCTTCACAATCTCAAAAATTTAGGTCTTACTCTAAAACCAAAGCATCTCTCAAATGTCTTAAAAATCTGGGTCCTATTCTAAGGCCAAAGCATCTTATTTTCTTCTGTAATATGACTTAACTCAGTATCAAGCAATGACAATTAATGGCCCAAATTCTCCGTAGCCTCAACAATTCACTCCAACTCGGTGGAAAATGGTCCGAGGTCTCCTTTTCTGTTTGTCCTCTATCTCCAATCCAAGCCCTCCTCCTGTCAAACCTATAATCCTTTTCAAATCCTCCTTATTCACAACCTCTTCCTTCCCTTTCCCTCTCCTCCTCACACTCGCTTTCATATCAACGTCCTCCATCCCAAGTCATCCCCAAAGTTCTGCTCCCATCCTTCCTCTCAGAGAGGTGGCCGTGGCAAAAAGCATAGTACAGAGCCGGGCTCGGTGGCTCAGCCTGTAATCCCGCGTCTTGGGAGGCTGAGGTGAGTGGATTGCCTGAGCCCGCGGGTTCGAGACCCGCCTGGGCAAGCGAGACCTCGTCTCTACAATAAATCAAAAAACTAGCCGGGTGTGGTAGCGCGTGCCTGTAGTTCCGGCTACTTGGAAGAAGGCTGAAGGCAGAAGGATCGCCGGAGCCCAGCAGGTCGAGGCTGCGGTGGCCGGGAGCGGCCACTGCACTCCAGTCTGGGTGACAGAGTAAGACTCCAACTAAAAAAAAACCAAAAAAAAAACCAAAAACATAGTACCGGTTCATGTTCTTTTCTCCTTGGGCAACCTCTCTCAAATTAAAAAATGCCTAGGCTCCTTTACCTCTAACCCTGATATTTACCATAAAATAATTCCTCCACATCACCCAGTCCTATAACCTTATCTGGCATAACCTGTATGTTATTTTTTCCCTCTCCTTTTCCCCAGAGGAGAAGGAACACATCTGGGCAGCAGTTCAATCCCATGCCAGCACCCTCCACTAGCAGGACCCAGTCTATAGTCCCATAGGTGTCAAAGAAGTGCCCTGCACAGATCCCTCCTGAGATTATCAGCTTGAGTCCCCAGATAGACAGAAAAGGGGCCACGTAATAACTTGTTTATTAGCTGGAAAAGACAAGGGGACTCTAAAACTAGTTGATTATGAAAAAATCAAAGAAATTACTCAAAATCCTGACAAAAACCCTTCCCTTTTCTTCTACCTCTCAGAGGTCATGCTTAAATATACTACTTTTACCCCAATTTCTGATAGAGATAAATTTTACTTACACCTTCATTTTATCTCTCAATCAGTCCCAGAAATACATTAAAAAAGAAAAAACTTCAAAAATTAGAGAATGGTCCCCAAACGTCTCATCAGGGTCTTAACAAAACTGCCTTTAAGATTTTTAACAAGAGACATGAGGAGCAAAAAGTTCAAAAAAAACTAAAAAGAAATCAAACCAAACACCAACTACTTCCAGCAGCCTTTCAACAGGGTTCTGATGGCTTCAAAAAACCTTCTAACCCTCAAAATCCACCCTACTCCCATCCACCATCAGGACAATGTTACAAATGTGACCAGCCCCAAACCATGTTCTCTGTGTGGGATAAAGGGCACTGGAAGTCAGATTGTGGCCAAAACGACTCTCCCTCCTGTTCAATCACTTCTAACACTCCCAGGTTTCCTCATTCACAGTCAGGTCTGGCTGAATTCCTTGGCTTGGCTACTGAAGACTCACGGAGTCAAGGTCTGCTGCCCCCACTGCCCTCACCATTGATGCCATTGCAGAACCTAGGGTCACACTGTCATATCTGATAAGCCTGTATCTTTCTTATTAAACATGGAGGCTTCATACTCAGTCTTGCCAAAATACACAGAACCCCTCTGTAGCTCTATCTCTATTGTCAAAGTACCTAAAATATCTTCCACTCCTAAAACGACCAAGCCACTACTCTACTTTCTATTCAACAAGCTCTTTACTCGTTCCTTTTTAGTTATTTCACAATGCCCCATACCTATACTAGGTAGGGATATTGTCACAAAATTTCAAGCTTCCACACAGTTTACCCCTCACACCCCCTCTTACAATTACACCTGCTTCACTTTACTTTGTCACCCAGGTGCCTCTCCCACCTCCTCTGTATTCTCTCTTTTCTCCCCTGTCCCTTACACATCCTATATATAGTCTGAAACATTTCCACACCCAAAGTTGCATGCTACTATACCCCCATCATGGTCAATCTACAAAAACCCCTCATCCCACCTTAACCAACCCCAATACTCTTTGTGAGAAATGAACTCGCCTGTCCAAAATCAAAGGGTGCACACAGAGATGTGCGGTGTAGCAGAAGCAAGACTTTAACAACTGTCTTGCGACATCGGGTGTATGGTGGGCAGGCACACCCAAAGTGGCTACAGCAAGCTTTTTATTTTCCAGTGTGTGAATCTTTCCCCTGGTTTCTCTTTGACTGAGTAACACAGATGTTATCATTGTTTCCGGACGTCACCTAAGCAGTTTTTGGTCCAAATAAGGCTGAAATGAGTACTTGTTGCTATTTGATTGGAGGGTTTCAACTTTCTTATTTTTAAGTAAGTTTTATGTAATATGTGACTATTACTATGCCTATCTTTGTTTTGCCTTTTGGTCATGTGCACAATGAATCATTTATAGTTCTTCAATGACATGACGATTGCCAGCCTCCCTCTATTTTGTCTTCTGGTCATGTTAGCAAACTTTACTCCACTTTCTGGGAATGAATCATTTTTTATCCTTTATAATTTCCTCCTCTTTTTTAAAATCGATTTTATTCATTTGCATTGGTTTGTATGACCCCAAATTTTTGCAACTATAACAAGAAATGTTAAAATAGAGGCAACCCCATACCTTTTCATTTTTCAAACCATCTTTTTAACCAGTCTGTAAAAGGATTATTGATGCCACAGTTTTCAGCTAATTTATTAGCTAAAGTGGTAAGTCCCTGTAAAGTCTTAGTGATAGTACCATTGGGCTCAGTATTATTTGGAATAAAATACACTATTTTCCTCCCAACATAACACAGACTTTTTCTTTCTTTGCTAATATTGTGTTTAATGCTATTTTATTTTTCTAGGCCATCCTGCTGGTAGCATTTAATTGGCTAGTTACTCCTTGAAGAGCATCATTAGTATAGTTTATAAACTTTTGCTGATTATAATACATGCAATTTATCCAATCGACATTTTTATTAATTGTAGACCACCAAAAGAGTATAGACTTAAACCCTGTGGCTATCTGGTTTTTAGCCTTAGATTTATTAGGGACTTCCCTGGAGACCCCTATGGATTTAATGTACACATTTGAGTTAGAGGACTCTTGTAGTGCTTTCCAAAATTGGTCGGAATTCTGAGTGCTCTTGGATGTGATGGAATGCCAGGGTAAATGGAGTAGCCAATTGGACCAACGCCAAATCCTGGTCCAGTTGAATAGCAACAAGTCACGCAGGCTTCTCCCTCCACAATACCGCCAAGTATCCATTCAGGGGAAGTGCAAGTTAGAAAAGTTGTCATTAGACTCACCAGAGACATTTTGAATATGGCGCAGGTCATGAGGTCTTCCATAGGTTCCCTGAACTCTTCCCCTTGGCTGGAAAGGTAAGAGGAGTGGTTCACCATTCCTATGGAGAAAGAGGGGACTGCCTTTGGATCTGACCTCTGTAATGCAGGGAAAAGCAGAGACAGGCTCTTATAAGACTCAGTTTCCCAGGCATGCTTGTCCTGGTATAGAGCCATTCATCCCAGCGAGGTTTGTGTCCCAGCTAAGAGGAAACAGGACTACCTGTGCCTGTGGCTGTCCTGCAACACATGCATAGCAATCACTCTTATTTAAAGCAAGCGCTGAATATTTAACCCATTTTTTCCCAGGCATTGGTGTCTCCATAAGCTGTTTCAATTTCTAGAGTTTGTGACCTTTTATATTTGGGTAGTAAATAATTCCTTCCCTTAGGATCTCCAAATGGAGTAGCAGCAGTCCACCCCTGGTGCTGCATGGTCTATCATACATCCCCCCAACTAGGATAGGGCGGTTCCTGATTACCTAAAATTTGTTCAGGACAGAGATATTCATTTACCTGTGAGAGCTACCTCTGATTTTTTTTTTCTTTTTTTTAGTCTACAAGGTAAAACTTGACAAGCATTAAACTTTACAGTTAGGTTTTCTGGGCACCTTGTGCACCCTCACCGCCTTTCTTCCTTCCCTCCCCTTATTAAGTTTATTCTTGGTCCCTTAACATGTGTATAATGAGTCCAACTTTTTTCTGCTGTCCATATGGCAGTCTCTGTGGTCAGGAGTACTTGATAGGGGCCTTCCCAGCTGGACTGAAGTAGTTCTTTCTTTCAGGACTTAATTAGTACCAGGTCTCCAGGCTGGTCTCCAGGCAGTTCAGGAGGAGGGTGTGAGGTAGATGTGGCTTCTGAAATTTGTTTTGTTACCCCACCCTACAGAGACTGAATTAAGAACTTGAAGAGTTTAAGTTTTACAATTTTTAAAAGCATAATGCTATAACACAGGATTACAGGTCATTGTAAGTCATTTTTTTTTCACAAAATTTTAACACACCAATTTTGACATATTTATACTATTTTTGAAACATGCTTAAACCTTTTATTTTTTCCCTATACTTTCTCTTAAAAAAAAATAGCCATTTTATTAGCGGACAAAAATGTACCATACAAGATATTTTTCTATACAAAATGATGATGTAAAAAAAAAACTTCTATTCTTTTCAAGTTCAGTTGCCTAAGTAATTAAAAATCTTTCAAGCCATAACATCAGTTAGGACTGGAGAAAAAGTTATAACCAACGTAATCATATTTCAAGATTTCTTTCATAAATCCCCTTTTGTGAAACTTATCATGACTTCCACATACCATTGATGACATGCTTGGATTCTCTGTTTTGCCCTGTATTTTCCTCTTTCCTAAATAGCCAGTCATTTTACTTTAGGACAAAATTTTACCATACAAAATTCTTTTGTATACAAAATCATTCTCTTTCCTTTATAACTTTCCTTACCAAAAATATACCTTTATATCCACAGCCTTAAAGTGAAACAGATAAACATTTTACTGATAATTCAGAAGGTTTAGCTGGATTTTTTTTTTTGAACCAACAATCTTAAGTTAGTTATACTGGTAACAAAAATATTTATACAAATAAACATCATTCTGGTTTTGGCTAGGTTTATTGTTTTATAACGTTCATGTGAAATCCTGATACTTTAAATATCAGGCATAAGCAAATGCAAAACTTACTTAATTAGTAGATCGAAACAAAAATGTATGCTGACAATACCAAAGACACTTTTCATTTTATCAATAATTTTAAACCTATTTTTATTTACTGAAGATCATTAAAGTCACATGAAATTGGAAAGCATTTAGATCTATGTATTTACATTATGAGTACTCATTTACTTAGAAGCCAATTTGGTAGCATGCTGGACAAAACACGTAACATGCACATACATGCAAGCACATTCAAACATACATATGTACACACAAAGTTTAACAACCTTTATCTCCAAACTTCAGCCATGAAACAGCAACAAAGTCACCATTTTTCAAAAGACACCCACATTCAAATAATATTTCTGACAAAATTGGAACCTGTTTGCATAGCTAAACTTTGTTTACCCCAATAGGTAGTCCAATAAAATCTGTGGCACAAAATTGGGGCAAAACAGTCTTCAAGGCAGTTTAATTTTTAAAACCTTATTTTTCCCTTCAGTTTTAAATGAGTTGTCAATGTTAACAGTTTAGTTAGAACTGGATGAACTGTATAAAAAAGAAAAAAATTTTAAAAATTTAACCTTAAAACAGTGAGCTTGTTTTAACATCAGTAGCTTAGTTACTTACTAGAAGATTTAAAGTAGGCAGAAAAGGGAGAAACAGAGTTTAGAAGCCTCTATTTAACCCTGTAGTTGCAGGTTAACTATTTGGACTCTAAAATTTATAATTTCAGCATGGATGGCCAGGACCAAACTGCTGACACCTGTGTTAATTAAGAAATTAATTTGGTTCCAGTGCCCTAATATTCACCTGGGGTGTTGTCAAGTTTGTACTTACCGGGTCTCTGACAGGCAGTTCGAGTTTTTTTCCTTCTTTTTTTGAGCCTCAAAAGCCTTAGAGATATCCTGAGACCTCAGGGATGATTCTCTCAGTTATGAGCGCCCTCGGATCCTGCATTTTTGTACTATCCTCTTGATCATTATTGTCCCACCCAGGATCTACATTTGGGTGCTTTTACATGGCTGGCTGAATGCCCAGCCTTGGAGAGTGCTCCCATTTCTATATGGATATTGCAGCCCTTCTGATCATTCCCCTTGTTCTTGGTACAAGGGCTGTCCCCCAAGACCTTAACATTTCCCGAGTGGGCTATCTGGGGTAATGTTAGAGGGAGAATCTTTATCTCCACCTTTTTTGGGTTCCCCAGGGCTAGAATTTTTATTCCCCATTCTTAGCAAACTTGAATACTCAACTTCACTTACTAGGAGTTTCTTGTATTCCCTGGTTGATGCCTGCGCCTGAGTTTACCTATGCAACTCAACCCCCCGAGAGTTTCTGGTGTACCCCGTGATCTGCTTCATCTGTCTCCCACCATTTCCTTCTTGGGAGGATGGAACTGCAGATCGGGACTCTTTTCGTGTCTGTGATACATCTCAGTCACACACATACTCACCTCTGAGAGTGCCCCAACCACCAAGGCAATACTTATAGTCAAAGTTTTCCTACCTTGGCTCATGTGTGAGGTTGCCAGTTGCCACAGTGACTGCTTCCTTTTTTTCTCCTCCGTGTCACTTCTGCTGCCTCTGGAACAATAGTCTCAGACTTATCTGGAGTCCCGAGAGCAACTAAGAGGCCAAAGCTGAGTAGGGCATCCAAAATCGGGTAGGACGTGTCTCCTCCTCTGCTGGGGTCCCCCTCCCACAGATGCAGAATATACTGGATGAGCCATCAAATTGTGAGAAATGAATTCACCTGTCCAAAAATCAAAGGATGGTCTTGGAGACATGGGGTGCAGCAGAAGTGTGACTTTAAAGACGGTCTTGCAAGATTGGGTGTCTTGTGGTCAGGCACACCCAAGGTGGTTACAACAAGCTTTTTAATACTAGTGTGTGAATCTCCTCCCCTAGTTTCTCATTGACTGAGAAATACAGAGAAATACTGAGTAATACAGAGGTTACAATTTTTTCTGGATGTCACCTAAGCAGTTTTTGGTCCAAATAAGGTTAAAATAGGTATTTGTTGCTATTTGATTGGAGGGTTTTAAGTAAGTATCATTTCCCCAATATGTGACTATTACTATGCCTCCCTTTGTATTGTCTTTTGGTCATGTCAGCAATGAATCATTTATTGTCCTTCAATGAAGTGACTGTTACCAGCCTTCCTCTGTTTTGTCTTTTGGTCATGTTGGCAAACCTTACTCGATTTTCTGAAAATGAATAATTTATTGTCCTTTATACTCTTTAAGTCCATGTTAAGTAAAAGGACTCAAACCCATTATCTCCAAATTGCTCCAGGAAAATATCCTAAAGTTAACCAATTCTTCTCACAACACTCCCACACTAGCTGTTAAAAAAAACAGATAATTCATCCTGGCTTATCCAACATCTACATATTGTCAATCAAGCTGTCATCCCCATTCAACCCATCACTCCAAACCCCTACATTCTGCTTTCTCACCTGCCTAACAACACCCACTTCTCTGTCCTAGACTTAAAAAAGCCTTCCTCACCATTACCCTTAACACAGCCTGCCAAAATCTCTTTGTCTTCACCTACGTAAACCCCAACTCACAAAATTCAACCCAATTGACCTAGATGGTCTTGCCACAAGACTTCAGGAACAATCCTCACCTCTTTGGGCAAACCCTTTCTCAAGACCTTATTCAAACTTAACACCTCGCCCCCACCCTTCTACAATATGTTAACAACTTTCTCCTATGCAGGCCTTCATATAATCTTCATATTCACCATACCTCTCAATTAATCAACTTCTGGGGAAACATAAATATCAAGTCCCTACCACTAAAGCCCAAATTGCTAAAACAAAAGTAACCTATCTCACACTCACTGTAACTCCTACAACCCAAGTCATTCCCACACACACAAAAACACCTCATTCAAGACATGCTTACACTTGCCACTAAAAGGAATCTCCTTTCTTTCTTAAGCCTCACAAAATATTTTCAATTTTGGATACTTATTTTTAGTCTGTTAACCAAACCTCTTTATTTAACTTCACAAGGCCTTATCCACAAACCTTTAAACTCCTCATACCCAATTAATTCTCATTTTTAGAAACTAAAAGAGGCCCTCCTAAAGGACCCAGCTATAAAACTGCCAAACCCTACCAAACCTTTCACCTTATGTATCCACACAATGCACAACATCACCCTTGAACTTTTATGGCATTACTCCATGAGCCATAGCATATCTGTCAAAACAATTCAACTCTGTCACCCAAGGCTGGCCGTCATGCCTCCAAGTTCTAGGTACTACCACTATACTCACAACCCAAACACTAAAACTAACACTCTACCAACATATAACTGTCTCCATTTCCACACCCTCAACAGCCAAAGTTACAGATCTTACAGACTAAATACACAATTCAAAATTAAAAAGGGCTCCCAATCCTATACTTCACAACCTCCATCCACACTATAGCCTCCAAAATATACTTCATTTTCCACAGGACCTACCTCTCTTCTGCTAACAAAAGTTCCTAAACTTCCAGAATCTCCTAAATCACATGCCAAAAAGGGCCCCTAATAATTCCATACGTATGAATGTATTTTTAATAATACTACCAATAGTCGCTGCTATAATATTCATCTTAGCCTATGTTATCAGATATTTTTGTCAAAAACCTCCACCGTATAATGCCCAGTAAACTTTCTTACTTCCCTAAGATAATAAACCCCACCTTCAATAATTTCTTATATAATCCTTCACTCTAACCTTGCCTTTTACCCCCTTAATAATCTCCTTACCTCAGTAAATCAACCACTTTCAACAATAACTAATCTTCAGTTACTAGAAGACCTATATAATTTCTCCCCCAAGCTTATCACTTGGTACTCCTTCTTAATACGCATTTTAGTTTACCTCCTTACCACACAATGAAGCTCAGCTCTCTCCTACATTTGCCTCTTATTCTAACCTTAGCCTCCTTATACATCTCATTTCCACTTACATTGTCCTCTAACAGTTAAAACTCTTTTCATCAATCTCACACACCAGTTCTTACACAACACACAACTTCCATTTAACTTTAACTACTAAATTTGTCTATCAACACAAACCCAGTGATTTATAGTCATCCCAAACAACCTAGCCATTTGGTTTAAACTAGCATGAGTTCACATTTCACAATTTAAGCAAATTCTCTTTTAAATGTCTTTTAGTAACTTTAATGACCTAATATCCCCTTTTAAAACCTCCAAAGAGGCATTTACCCAATCAGGTACATTATTTTAAACAACACATTCAAAAACTGTAGCTTTTCCTAACCCATTTTCTACCAAAAACCCTAAACCTCCAATCTAGAGACCCATTACTGTTCAAACCTTACTGACTACTCCAAAACCTCTGTCTCCAGTGCTCATTCCCTAACACCTCTCACAAGTACTTTAAAAAAACTTTTCTCCCTAACATTTGTCAAAATACTTTCACTCTCCAACCTTCACAAAACCACCAATCCCAACACCTCACAGCCTGAATATACCCTCTACAATTCTCTGGCCCTCCATCCATGGCCATGAAAAATTATCAAGTCATCCCTGTGTCATCTCTCTGTCAATGTTGCCTGTGTAGTTGCACAGGAAATGTCATGAAAAAAACCCACAACCACACCAGCCTACACTTTTCCATACCTCTCACAATTCAATACGTCACAATCAATAGCTATTAGTAACTCCAATTCCTTCTTATCTTTATATAACCAATCTGAGTTCACAGTTTCTCCTACTAACATACAATTTAAGGCTCTCACTGGTGCTACACTTGCAGATAAATATTCCATTTAGAAATATAAAAAAGATGAGGGCACATGGTTATCCTTCATTACCTATAAGTTTTGTCTTTCCACCCTGGGAACTTTCTTCCTATAGGGCACTTCCTCCATATTTGTCTAACTGTCTAACTGCCAATTGTTCAGACATTTGTACTTTAATACACTGATTTCAAAACACCAGCATTCTATCTGATAATCACACTATTCAAATCCCTCTATCAGCTTCAACCTCTTCCTTTGCAATTAAATCTCTGCAATTAAATCCAAAAGGGAAATTCAACTCTTGCTCTAGTTACTAGCAGGATTAAGCATTTACAATTAAATTTATTAGCAGGGGTAGTGCTCCAAAATAAAAGAGCACTTAACCTCCTAACAACTTAAAAAGGGGGTATCTATGTATATCTCCAAAAAGAATGCTGCTTTTTGTTAATAAATCAGGCATAGTTCAGGATGCAGTCCATAGACTTCAAAATCAGACAACGAAACTCAAATGACAGACTCATGGTGAACCAGGCCATCCTTCTCTACCTAAATGCCCTAAACAACCCCATTCCTCAAACCTCTATTCCTCATCCTTCTCTTACTCACTATGACACCTTGCCTTAACTTTATGTCCCATTTTGTCTCCCAACAACTAAATGCCTTTATTCACACTAGCACAGAAAAACCTGCCAACAACAGCCTCCTGCTTTGCCAACTCAGGTTTTATACCCTTCAATACCAGCACATATGCAGTCTTAACCCTGAGGAAGGGCAGCTCACAACTTTAAGCCCAAATTCAACACCCCACCTCAGCAGGAAGTAGCCAGATGACCTACAATGCCCCTCTCCCCACACCTGTGCACCCTCCTCTCCTGTTTATCTATCTATACATAAACAAAAAGGCAAGGATGTTAGCCCGGGTAAAGCCCATCTTAGACACCGCTGCCACTTTGCTAGCCGCCCAGGGATGAAAAATTATCAGCCAGGCTAGTCTGCAATGCATTCTTCCAACACCTAGCCTAACTGCAAGGCTTTCTCTCAACTTCCTTAACCACACGCCTCAATACCCGCTAGCAATACCAAACACAAAAATTTCCGCCCCCCCCCGAGCCCTATAACTGTCCTAGTCTGTAAGCAGTAATGAACTTCAGCTTTCTGACATCTCCTCTACAGTTTCTCCTCCTTGGAATAAACCTGTGTTGCTGTTGAGCCATCCCTTCTCTCTTTTCCTTTCCACTCATTTTCTTGACCTATCAGTTATTATATTAGTATTTTTTTTCTGGTCTTTCTCTCTCTCTCTCTCTCTCTGTCTCTTTCTCTCTCTCTCTCTTCTTTCTTTCTTTCTTTCTTCTTTCTTTTAACTTAAGATTTATATAATCTTATATGACATCTATGTATGCCTCTTATGAATAGTGTACATGTGCACCCAGATGCAAACACTGTGTTCTTCATTTTCGTTGTCATCAAGTCTTTATCTTTAAAATATGCCATTTGTTCTATTTACATTTATTAACTTTTCTAATATGTTCAGCTGTTTTTCTGCCAACTTGTTTTGTGCATTTTATTCATATCGTACATATTTTTTTTTTATTTTTCTGTGTTTTATTATTTTTTCTCTTTTTGCTTTTCTCTCTTTTAGGTTGACAACACCACATTTCTTTACTTTCAGTAATACTTTATCTATTTTTAAAATGTGCAATTAATTGAGCAAAATAAAAATTTCATGTTTGTCATCTTCTAAAAAGTAACTATAAAATAGTGGTAGAATACTTTTATAAAGTCAATAATTTACTCACACATTCACTATCTTTACCATTTTTCTTCACCAATTCTTCTTCCATCTCAGTCTTTCCATTTGAGATTATTTTTCTTTTACTTTAGTATTTATCATTTGAAATATCTTTTAATTAGAACCAATTTGTCTGAAAGTAGCTTTATGTATTATACTAATTTTATTATACTACAAACCAGTAAGCACTAATTAAAGATTTTGCCATTTATATTTCAAAAGTCATTTCTTTTAAAAAACTTTTTAGGTGTAGCTTAATAAATTATTTTAGAGTAAATATGTGTATTATTACCACCTATGTCAAGGAATAGAACTTTGTCAATACCACTTAAGCCACCAAGATGACTATAGAATCACAACTCCCTTATACCATCTCCACCTTAAGAGTAATCACTACTCTGGTGTTTATTGAATTCTATTCTATATTCTGAAATTATAATTTTTCTATTCTATTGGCAATTCACAGCTATTATCTTCTCAACATTACCTCTCTCTATTCTTTCACTCTTGTCTTTCTTCAAATCCAATTAATTATTTGTTGAACTTTCTTTTATTCTCTCTTTCATAACTCTTGGATAACTTCGTCTCTATCATTATACCAAATGCTTTAATTTACCATGTACAATCTGCTGTTGCATGTGTCCATTGTATTTATAATTGCACTTATTAAAGTAGTCTGAATGTTTTATTTGAATATTTTTAAAACATGCTTGCTTATTTTAATAGCCTCATATTTTCAACTTTTTTTTCACTTAAAACATTTCAAATGTTGACACTTCATATGCTGTGTTTGATAATTTCGGTAGATCAAGTATTTGTTTAGCTAATTCTTGTGTTTATTAGTCTGGATTCTTCAGAGAAGCATAACCCATAGTGGGGTGGGGGAGAAGTAGGGTGTGTGTATGGTGGGGAGGCAGATAGAGAGGGAGAAAGAGAGAAAAAATGACATATTGCAAGGAATTGGGTCATTCAGTTATGGAGGCTAAGAAATTCTATGAGCTGCAGACAGCAAGTTTGACACCCAGAAGAGCTGATGGTATAGGTTCATACCAAGTCTGAAGGTTTGAATACCAGGAGTAGCAATAATGCAAATTTCAGTCCAAGTCTGCAGCTGAAGGCTGAAAGCCAATGTCTCAATTAAAACTGATTCAGACAGAGATAGTGGATTCTTCTTTACTCAGGCTTTTACTCAGACCTTCAAGGGACTTCATGAAACTCACTCACATTGCTGAGGACTATTTGCTTTACTTGCCTACCCATTCAAATGTTAATCACATCCAGAAACATCCCCAGAGAGTCACCCAAAAAAATGTTTAACCAAGTATCTGACACTTATGGCCCAATCAAGCTGACATATAATATTAACTATCGCCTGAAGACTTCCCTTAATTGGTGGTGCTTTGTTTTCACTTTCTTATTTGTGAATATGAGCTTGCATTTCTTGATATTTAATCTGTGGGAATTCATTACATTTTGAAGTTGTGATCTTTCATAAAGCTTACAATTGTTTCAGAAAGAGAAACCTTCTGGAACCTACCAACCTACCAATCTGCTTCAAAGCAAATTCTGAGTTTCTATTTACCATATAGATAGTATTTATTTAAGATGCAAATTTATGTGAAGATCAGTTTGAAATGTCAAATTCTGAAAGTAGAAAGTTTTCTCAACCATTAACTGCCAAGATTTGAGAAAGGCAATCTTTCTTTTTTTTGTCTCTCTCAGTTATGAGTATTTTCTTTTTTGACTTACTCTTATCACTAAGGATATAACCTTCTGAGTAACAGTAATATGTAAAATGTCACTTGGTACAATACCTCCAATGGATTTTGTGTCCTTTTCATCACATTATGAAATATATGAAGATTGAAAATCAAGGTTATATGGTTTACCATAAATGTATTCAGGGTATAAGTGAACTTTGATGATTAGGGTTTTTTGAAGTTTTTCTGCTATCACTGAGTTTTTGACCCCTGAAAATTTTTTATTTCCTTGCCAGTTCACTGACAAATGATTTTTTAAAAAGCCTTCAAACTTTACATTTAGTTATTTTCAAGAGGCATGTTTTGGTGTATCTGGCCGAACATACTGTCTAAAACAAATCACCTCAATTTTTTTTTAATTGAAGATGCCATATAACAAAACGTATATGATAACTTAATACGCCCAGTTTAAAGTACCTAAAAGTTTAAAGTATTTGTAAATAATAAAGAAATATGAAGAATATCTGGTGTCAACTGTAAAAAAGATGTTACTGCATTGAAAGAAAATATATTTACTGCTTATGCCAATAATTTGTATTTTAATCTTATACCATTAAATATTGGTTTATATCCTAGATTATATCTTCTAATAAAAATCTTAAAGATTTTAGGCCAGGTGCATTTTAGTTCATGCCTGCAATTTCAGCACTTTGGTAGGCCCAGGCAGGAATACTGCTTGAGCCTAGGAGTTTGGAATCAGCCTGGGCAACATAGTGAGACTTTGTATCTGAAAAAAAGAAAAGGAAAAAAATCTTAAAGGTTGAACACTATCAGAAATAAACAAAAGAAATTTATTATAATGTTTATGTTACCAAAACTATCACACATCTTTCCACTGAAAATTTCTATGTAACTAGCAGTGGTTAAAGACATGTATGTGTTTATACAAGTACTTTCTTTTGTAACTTCTGCTTTCTAAAAACTCTGGAGTAGTAGATAACTTTTTAAATTATTCTATAAATAAAAAGTCATATTAAAATTATTTTTCTAATGTGTCATGTATTCAATAAAAATTCACTTACATAAACAGACTATTTTATTCTTTGAACTTGAAATTTGGAAAGATCAAATATATTGAATAACATATATAAAGTATATACTGGTTTCTAGCTATTGTTCCTGATAGCGTTAAAGATCATCAAGAGCACAGGGAGAAGAAAGCTAGAAACCAAGCTGTAACCTGGAGCCAAGTCTTGCTGAACTCATCTGTGCCCAGCAGACTACCATGACAAATTAGTGAAAAAATAAATGTTTGATTTGAAATGATGGAAACAGTTAACATATTGAACATTTGCATTTATTTACAGTTGAATAGATCGAGTATATCTTGTTTGCTGTTTTTGTTGTTGTTGTTTAATATTTGAATATACCTGGAAAAGCTAACCAGAGAAAAAGACAGAGAGAGAGGGAGAGGGGGAGAGAGAGAGAGAGAAAGAGAGAGAGAGAGAGAGAGAGAGAGAGAATTCGTAAGTCAAACTGCAACAATATAGACTGGAAAAAAGAAAATGTCAAGCAGATGGAAGAGAATCTGTAAAATAATAAAGTTGCGGAATCAGTTATATATCAACCATAGAAGGCTCACATTTTCTGGATCTTAGGGAGTATATATGGGAATGTGTATGGTATAGAATACATATGGTAGGCAGAGGTTGGCTCAATAGGGCCTTATTTGATATTCAATAGATTTTCGTGTGTGTGTGTGTGTGTGTGTGTGTGTGTGTGTGTATGTGTGTGTGTGTTGTAGATCAGTCCTGGGAACTGTTTTTATCTTTTTTTTTTATTTTAAAGATGTGGGATACAATTCAGGATTAGGTATACAAGTGGTCATTGTACAGGTAAAGTTTGGGCCTCCCTTTGGTCCCCACTTTACCTGGTTTGAGGTCAGGTAACCTCATTGAGTTGTGCTCTCCCCAGCCCACTCCAACAGCATCTCGCTACTGCCAATCCCTTTCTATAGTATTATGGTAAATGTTCAGGGCAATAGATTTTCAATGTACTTAATAGATGATATGAAATATAGTAATCTTATGGGAGAAGAAGGAACATGATTTATTTGCTTTGTGAAGGAGACACTGAGGGAAACAGGACAGAAGTCATCTTCTTTAAATGCTTCACACCACAAAAAAATGAAAAGATGAATTGGAGAGATATAAAAGAGGTAGAAATATAAATCTTGGTGGACTGGTTGTGGGAGATAAATAAAGTGAATGTATAGTCTAGGATGATTTAGGTAAAATTTGGCAAATATCATTGTCAGCAATAACAAATTCAATAATGAATTACAATGCATGCATACTAATTTTGGCCTATCTTTAGACTGTCTGGATAGAGGATTCTAGTAAGCAAATAGATAATAAGGTATGGTTGTGAGAAATGTTTTGGCTGATATATGTCTTGGGAACCAATAGACTATATATGGAAAGAGAAACTCTGATCATTGGTAAGGAACTAAGAGAGAATATTATATTGGAAAATAGAAGAACAAATAATTTACAAGTTGAAGAAAAATAGGGGAGACATTTTGAGATAACTCTGCCACACTCAGTGAAAAGGTTGTGTTAATTGTTCTGAATTTTGTTTGCTTTGTTTAAAAAGATAGTGCAGTTATATTATGTATATATTGAAGGGTAATACCTGACATAGAGAAAAAAATTGAAAGCATGAGAGCAGGGACATAATTCAGAAAACAAGTCTCTAAAAAGAGAGTAAACCGACCTACAGAAGTATAATAGGTAACAGTCTTAAGCAAGAGAGAATACTTTATTTACACTGTTATGAAGTAAGAAATGTTGCTATAAATGTACATAAGTTGGTTAAAGAAGGAATTGAAACTTAATATCTTCAACTTTTTGAGGTAGAATGTGAAGTTATTTACTGAGATAGAACAAGATGTGCCATGAAAGGGGTGCCAGAAGTCTTTGAAGTTTAACATTCTCTTTAATTGTGTGGATATTTTTCAGTAGCTCATCAGCTAAAGTGCAAAAGAATATAAAATATCTTCAAATTTCTTAACATAATCTCATTTTAGATGTGTAGCAAAAAAATAAACAATTTATCAACATGTTAAATTGACCTTTGTTGCTGCATGAGGACAAAAGGGAATAAATCATATGTGTCAGAGGAAAACAATTTGTAATGTTAAAGAAAGCTTCTTTTTGTTTGAGATATTTCTAATCTGAAAACTACAGTCATGAGAACTGAGAAGGGGTTGAATAAACACGATTTTCTGGCTTATAAATTCAGTTCAGTTTCAATTAGACTCAAGTCAGGAGTCGATTGAGGTGATAAAAGTTGAGTTGGAAAGACTATTTGGCTGGAACAAAGAATAATCACACAAGAAGATTATCGCAGTTGTCTAGGTGATTGTAGTAATCACTGAAGGCTAATATTTAGCCACTGCACTAGTATTATATTAGTTTTAAAGAGTACATGTTTCTAAAAAATTTAAATCAAAGATATTATTTTTAAATCCCACGAAAATCAGAGAATTTTTTAAGAGATAGATCATGTAACTGGTGTTACGAAAGTCTGGGGATCTTCAATTTTTTAAAACATAACTACAACCTTTAAAATTCTTGTATGTATTCAAAAGTGAATTGTGTTAAATAACCATGGCTCAAGAAAGATATATGAATTCAGATAAATAACTACAATTGAATTGTATAGGCCAGTGAAAATACGTATGTCAAAAACTTCTGACGTAGGAGAAATATTGTCTATGATTCTCTTGAAATGCCTAAAATAACTACAGTTCTAATTAGCACGCAGAGTAGAATATCAGAGTCATTCTCATAATATGTTTAGAGAAAAAAATCGGGATGAAGGAGGAGAAAGAATGGAAAATTGACAGGAATACTGGACTTGTGGAAATGAAGAAGAGATAAATGGAGAAAATAGTGAGAAAAATACTTTACATGTCAGTCTGACATAATGGAAGGAATATTTGGAATTAGAAAGGCTAAGTTCATATTCTATTTATAAAAAAACTATGACACTCGTCATTTCACAACTTTGGGCTTACCTTTTATCATGTATATGTTAGAGGAAATAATACTTCTATTTTCTCCAAAAATATGTGCAGGATCATGGATCAGTACTGAATGGCTGATAATCTTTTCTTTCCAGTTGGTGTGGTCCTTAGAACCTCCCTAAAATTCCCAGTCAAATTAAGAAGTTTGTTTTCCCTGCACATCTGTAGAATCTAAAGGGATGTTAACTTGTACAGAAACCACAATCTTATCAACTTGAATATGATACTTTCTCATAATTCTAATTGTGTATAGAAATAATCTGAAATTCTTGATTGGAAAGAACAACTCTATTCTCTCATGGTTGTTCTATAGTTAGATGCTTCCCGGGGCTAGGTTTATGTTTTATTTATTAAGACTCTGTTTCATTCACAATAAATCAATTCTTAAAGTAAATTTCTTTCTTACATTCATGGCAGCTTCACTTTCTTTTATCACATAAAAACTCTTTGGGCTTTTATTTTCTCCACAGGGCTAGCTGTGAACAGTGCCTCATATTTATTTGACTCTGCTACAACTGTGCAAACTGTGAAGACCTTGCTGTACAAAAATCTATCTCCTGATTCTCTTGCCTGTCAAGATATTTCACCAACTTCTTTTATGTTGTAAAGCATTCAGTAAATGCAGACACTGATCTAGACATGATTTTCTAGAGGAAAGCATGACTCTGGTGTCAAGAAATTTAACAAAGATAAATCTCAAATAAATAGCTGACAACATATATAATTAACAGAGCAGAGTAAAAAAAATTGGGGAAATAATTGTGTCTCCTGACAATGAATTACTAATATTATTTTTATTGCTCAAAGAAGAAAAAACAACTTCTCAGCTACCATTCTCATTTTATTTTTCTGTCTTTACTAATAATGTATGTGTGTATATACACTTATGTATATACATAAATATCTTTATGTACATATGTATGTGTAAGTACTCTTGCTAACCAATTTATTTCTAAATCAATAGTGCATACAAAATCTGAATGTTTCTGGAACTTACTTGAAACTAGATTTGGTGGTAATTTCAAGAATCAGTTCATGGAACATTTATAACTCAAAGAATATTTACCTAAGAATACCGATAGAATCTATTTCCAATAGAAGTTTACTTTTTTACAATCTGCCTTCACCAGTATCAGCAGTCTTGTCAGCTTCTCTGCTTGTTCCAAGTTTTTCTGCATGGCCAAGCAGCTAGGTAGGTCATTTGTCACAGAACATAAAGGAAACAATTCACCACTTTTGAAGTGAGGAATCCAAACCTATCAGCCTGTCAGTAATTCTTGCTATAATTCCATCTTTGCATAATCAGGGAGATTAGATGCCAACAGTCTGCTCATGTGCAAAAGTACAGCAACATCTTGGAGTTAGTTTACCATATACACACATAAATTTTTATGAGGGGTATATGTTCTGATCAGCAAAACACATTTAGAAAACAACATATTTTTTTTTAAAAAATGCACAATGTGTTTTACTTTTTAATAAAATAGAGTGATAGCAAGAAGCTATTTATGTTGAAGGACATCTTTTAGTGAAACATTTTGTTCCAATTTGAAGCAATGTTCTGGATTTCTAAAGAGCTGGCACTGGCAGATCTCAGTACAGATGTACTCTTGAATACATTTGACCTCCTAGTTAACCAAACTAGAAAAGGACATAGAAGCAGGAGTTTGCTGCCTTCAGCACTACATGTTTCACTTGAATTTATCAGTATGAACAAGTTTCCTTTCAAAATGATTTCAATACATATGAAACCAAGTTAAACATACCTACTTTAAGGCAGACTTTTCTAGTCATGCTTTTTAATTGGAAAATATATAGCAGAACTAAAGAAAGCCCTTGGAGAACTCTGAAATAAATAATAGTATAATACCACCAATTTCTTAGTTATAATATACAACTTATGATTACTTATGATTACTTCAGTGCCAAATGCCAAATATAACCTTTCTGCCATAATGTAGTTTATAGAAATCAATCATATGAACCAAATAAAAATAGCTTCAACACATAAAACTGACTGGAATTGCTTCAAATCAAAACATTGGTCTCTTAAAATAAATGTTTCAGGTAACCCACATTTCTATTTTTATTGAAGCTACTTACAGTAGAGACAATTTGTTTTTAACTAAGAAATTCTCAATGAACTCAAGGGTTTAAGTCAATTATTAAATGTTTTTTCCTGAAATGCAGCAAATACTTTATTTTAAAGTTTAAAAAAGTACGACTTAATTTTTTTTATTTTAATATCTCCTTAAACTTTTTACTACTTTGAATTTTTTTAATGTATGTCTCCCAGACTTAAAGACTACAGACAAATGTAATCATTTTTGCTTTGCTTGAATTATAATGGCTTCATTCCTATCTTCTCATATAGGTAAAAACAACATGACAACAAAGAAGCAGTATTTCAGAGACATCCTGAAAAGAACAGTTTACCTGAAATAGATAGAGTGAACGTTGCCATTTGCTAAATCGATATGGTAACCCTATTTTCTCCCTTCCCTGCTCTGACTTGCCATTTTAGTTTCTTATTCCTACAGACTACTCACTGGAAACTTGCCTTTGCCACTGTACATAATGGTCTCTAGCACACACAAGTCAATGTCTCTGTCACAGGCCTCCTCTTCCTCTGTTCCCCAAACCACAGATTCCCCATGAGTCAGAGCTGTGTTGGATACTGTGCTGTGTTGGAAGACTAGTCCTCACATTTGGTCACCTACTTGTCCCCAGAGTTTCTTAGACTCTTTCATAACAAAGAGTCCCACTAGCTTGTGGATACACTACTCCTAGCTAGAATCTGACAGCGACTTTAAAAAAAGTATTGTCATATTTTTATCTAATAGTATGAGATTTAATCCAGAGAAAAGAATTCAAATCCAGTTCCAAATACAGGTTGAGTAGGATATGAATGTTCAGTCATCACTTTTATCTCTTTCTCAACTTCTCCAGTGGCACCTGATGGAAAGAAATGCACCATATGTAGCGATGTATACAAATAGGTGATATACAAGGGTCACCTACATGCAGAGTATGGACCACCAGTCTAGCCAGAGAAAATAACACATTAAGTATAGAAAAAGAGACTAATTTGTATAGTTAAGTTAAACATTTATAGCCTAACAAGGGAGATGATTACTTTCCAGAAACAATATTTCCTAATCAAACATGTGATTAGCATAATATAATGAACTATAATACTACATAAGGATATAATAACTATAATACTATACTGCTGTATTATATTTCTAAGTATTATGAATAAATGCCTATGATAATATCTCTTTGTTTTTTTATTGCATTGAAGAATCAATAATTTTTTATGACTTCCTTATTAGAAGTTAGCATAATATCTTCTTTCTAAGCTTCATAATATCTCCTTTCTATTGAAGATACAGGTAACTTTTTTGTTCCATTCTATCTTACCACAAATCTAGTGTCTATTATTCACAATTGTAGTTTTGTAAAATCCATTAACTAGAGTTTGTTTATCTGAAACTGCCTTTTGTGGCAGAGGGTTTGGGAAAGTGTGCCAACTCTTTTACCTGAGATGGAAAAATAAGTCAACTGAGAAGACAGTGGGACACCAACCAAAACACAGCTTTGGAAAACCAGGACATAGAGCCCAGAAAGAGAAGATAAAGACAAGATCTGGGATCACTAGAGAACATTCCTAGCCAAGTAGAGAATTATGTTCTGTAAAAGGTGTTACATATCCTTGCATTTCCATGTTTTATGTGTCCTTATGTTGTTATCTTTGTATCTAGTGCATCCGTTTCTTCCTTCAATTTTTGCTTTGTAGGGGAGAACAGTTTCCTGAAGATTAATCTATGGTGTTGGTTGGTAGAGCACTTTGGCTTTGATTCTGAGAATGTGCAGTAGTGTAGTCTTTGTATGATTTCTTTGGCTGTAAACAGCATTAGAGATATCTGAGACTTCCTCAGTGGTTTAGGGGGAAGTAATTAGTGGAGGTTGTGTTATAGTTTTTGTGAGGACTGGGATGCCAATAGACCAGTCTTCAGGCCCTAGTGGTGGCAGTGATGGGTTACACATGCCTGCTATTTGTCCCCAGGGTGGTATATGCCAGCACTAGTGTTAGTGGACCCAACGATGCTGATTCTTGGGCCTCCAGGTAGCTTACGCAGATGCTAGTTGTGGCAACTATGGGCCAGGTGGTGGGTGGGATCTCAGGCCCCTGGGAAGCTTGTTTGTCATGGGCGATGGCATCGGCAGTGGCATGATAACTCTCTGGGTTCTGAGCAATGTATGCTGGTGTTAACAGCAGCTACAATAAACTGGGCAGGTCAGTCTCCAAGTCTGCAGTTGGTATGTACAGGTAGGTACCAGCTGTGGTGGTAGCAGCCCGGTTGGAAGGCCCAATCTCAGGCCCCTGTGGGAGTGTTTAGTTGCCAGTGGAGGACTGGGCTGCAAGTCTCCTGGACCTCAGGCAAAATGCTCTGGCATACGGCAGGGAGAGGTGAAACTGGGCTGAGTTGGCTTGTTCTCAGACTTCTCAATGGTGTGTACAAGTTCTGGCTATGGTAGGCAAGAGCAACACAATCCCCAGGCCACTATTGAAATGCTCAGGTGAGGGGTGGCAGGGGGCAGTGCTGTCTTCAGTGACAGCAGCCTAGGTTGGGGGGGCGGTTCTTGTTCTACTTGTACCTCAGCCTTAGTGGTGCTCACACTTTATCCCTGGGTGCAGTAGCCCATAATCATTCACACCTAAACTTTGAGGTCAGCATCTAGTTCTTCTCTTGTACCTTAGCCCCAGTGTTGCTGGGCTCCAGGATAGTATACAGGCTGTTTTGGACAGAGCTTGAAAATGGCACTTTGCTCAACCCCAACAGTAGCCTATGTCTTGATCTCATCTCTTTCCTGGGTGCAGCGACCCAGGGTCCCTTGCACTTAAGCATTGGAGACAGCATGCATTGCTTCTATTGTGCTTCTGCCCCAGTGCTGTATGGCACAGTCTTTTGGGGGTGGGCTCTAGAATGATGACTCACTCATGCCTCAGACCTAAATGCAGCCTATGCCTCAGTCATGCCTCTGCCTCTGGTGCCGTTGTCTGCAACTGGTGGCACCAAAACCCTGGGTGGAGCAGTTCTTGCTTTTCTTCTCACCACTGGATTCCAAGACAGTGCAGCCTTTTGGGGTAGAGTTTGAAAATGGCACTTTGTTGTAGCTGCTAAGGTCTCAGGGAATGTGAAGGACCCAGGATGAACTTCCTCTGGGATAGTGCTGTTGTAGAATCTTCTGGCAGTTCTCTACATTAGTCAGGGACTGTGAGAGGCAAGAGGGTCTCTCGTGACCAGAAATGCAGTAGTCCACAGTGAGAATATGGATGACTGAGGGTCTCTCACTTCCCCTTCTCCTTCCCCATACTGAGGAGTCTCTCTCAATTCCCAGCAGATCCCAGCCAAATAGGCTACTTTGCTTCCTTCTTTTTTGCTTTGGATTTTGTCTGTCACTTTTCTTTAGAGGTCCAGTGTTCTCTCTTGGGTGATCTAACTGGAGTGTGATTATCTACTACGACTTTGATTCTTCTTAGAAAAGAAAGTGAGTATAACATGTCCCTTATTAGCCATCTTGAAGCCTTCAATTTTATCCCACTTAATGGATTGAGTAGGTTGTACCTGTTTCGTGAGTGCTGGAAGAATACATGATACTCTTGAACCTCAGATGCAGGACTAACTCTAGAAACACATATGCATCAGAGGTAACAAACGATTCCCACAAAAAATGTAGGAGCTTACCACCTATGTGAAATTCTGAGGGATCCAGAATTCTGAAATAGACTATTATGATTTTAGAACAAAACTAGATTATCCTTTATAGATAAATTTTTTTTTTAACTTTTAATTTTTAAATTTTAAATATGTGGGGTACAATTCAGGGTTAGGTATACAAATGTTCATTACGCAGGTACCCTTGTTGATGAGGTGTGCCCCCTTTCCCCAGGCAGAGTCCCATTACTGCCAGTCTCGTCTCCCCCACCGCCCCTGCCCCCTGCCAGTTTTCCACTACTGCCAATCCTTTTCTTATAGTTGTTCAAGGTCCGCTTATGAGTGAGAACTTGAGATACTTAGTTCTTTGTTTCTGTGAAAGATCTCACTCAGTATTATAGACTCTAAGTCCATCCAGGTTGCTGTGAAGTTCATGATTTTGTTCTTCTTTATGGCTGTGTAATATTCCATTGTGTGTACGTACCACATTTTTTTAATCCAGTCCTCTTTTGATGGGCAGCACGGTTGGTTCCATGTTCTTTCTATTGTGAACAGTGCTGCAATAAACATACTTGTGCAGGTATCTTTTTATAGAGTGATTTGAGTTCTTCCGGGTATATTCCCAGTAGGGGGATTGCAGAGTCATATGGAAGGTAGATTTTTAGATCTTTTAAGAAAATTTTGTTCTTTAAAGAAACAGCACCTGACTTGCTACCAGGCAACAGTAGAGAATGAACTCTTGATCATTAACTAATAAATTACTATTTGACCTGATCTGTCCATCATAATCTGTGGAGTATTCTGACACACAATGTCATAAAGTTCAGTGGTTTGCAGTGGCACTTTATCATCAAATGATGCATTCTATAAGAAAGTACATTCATGTATGTCCTGAAGGCATATGAAACTTACAAGAATATTTAGTTCGGAGGCCTACATCTTCTAATTCTGCCATATTTCCTTCTTCTTCTCAATCTTCCTAATCTTTTTGTGATTTTTTAATGAAAATTTGACTTTAAAAAATCTCACTTACAGATATTCTGGAACTACATGAAAATAAATGGGTGAAAAATTCAACCCCACTTTAGGATGTCATTGAAGAACAGTAGCAAAGGAAAATTATTTTAGTGGGAAGAACACTGAGAATGCATATGGCTGTTGATTTTGCCTGAAATCAGAGATGTTCAGAGGTATGAATCTCTACTCATTTGTGGATAAAGATCATTGTTTTACTTAATGATCAGAGACTCTCAAGTCATATGTCTAGAAAATGTGTGCAAGAAGGTCTGGAGTAAAGGTATATGAGGAGATATTTTCAAATTGGCAGATAACATAGAGTTATTTATGTTCTATGTGAATGTTCATCAAAAAGTAACCTCAGATGAGAGAGATGTTTACAGTTTTGTAAGTAAAATGACCATTTTTGTGGATGTTAATCAGCCTTTGTCCTCACAGCCCAAGTGGTCTTGCTAACAGAGGTATTACACATGGGACTGGCAAAATGGACTTATATTCTAAAGACTTATCTGGCAACAACTGCTGATATATCTTCAGCCTAGCTAAAACAGCACTTTTCCTTGGAGCTCAATCCACTGCCTTGTGACAGTGTGATTACATGGGTACACATCCCTCATGGAAAGGACAGTGCTTTATTGTCGTTGGATGAAAACCTGCTCTAGATGTGAATTTTAACGTCCTGTTCTCAGCGCTTCTGGCAGAACCATATCCCTGTACTTAAAGAATGTCTTAAACATTATGATCACTGCTTTCAGCCAAACAACTCATTTTATAGAAATTAAAGTGTGATAATTAGATTTTGTTCATAATATTCAGTGGTGGTTTTACTTTGTTTTATATCATCCTAAAGCATTTGGCTTAATAGAATAATGGAATACATTTTCAAGACTGAGGTATGACACCACTTATTTGGCATTGTCTCGAAGGCTTAAGTAATTTCCCTGGGATGTAGTATACACTCTAACAGTGACCAATATGAAGTTCTGTTGTTTTTTGTTGTTGTTGTTGTTGTTGTTGTCGTTTGTTTCCTTTTTTCCTGGATAGTATTCACAGGTCTGGAAATCAAGATAGAAATGGGAATGTTTTCTCTCTGTAAGATATAATAATCTGATAACAAAAATTTTCCTTCCAATGATTGTGAATATGGTCTCTTCTAATATAGGCATCTTAGCTCACAACAGAGGAATGCCTCTACCAGGGGTCACCATCAATGGTTCCATTAAATTTGAAGTGCAAGTTGCCACTAAGTCTCTTTGGATTCCTCATG
>CAUYQG010035298.1:0-13592 GCA_963574415.1 Tarsius wallacei | reverse complement strand
GTGAGAAAGTTTTTAACTACGAATTAATTTTGTGATAGTTATAGGTCTATTCCAATGATTTGTTTCTTCTTGAATGACTTTGGACACTTTGTGTATTTTTAAAAATGTGTACGTATGTCAATTTCACTGAAGTTGTCAAATCTGTTGGCATAAAGTTGTCCTGTGGTTTGAGTATTTGTCCCCTTACGTTGAAATTTAATTCCTAATGTGGTGTATTTTGAGAGGTGGGGCCTTTAAGTGGTGATTGGCTCACGTGGGCTCTGCTGTCATGAAAGTATTAATTCATCCATAGATTAACGGATTAAAGGGCTAATGGATTAATGGGTTAACATGGGATTGGAACTTGTGACTTTATAAGAAAAGGAAGAATTGGGCTCGGTGGCTCTGCCTGTAATCCCGCGCCTTGGGAGGCTGAGGTGAGTGGATTGCCTGAGCCCGCGGGTTCGAGACCCGCCTGGGCAACCTGGCGAGACCTCATCTCTACAATAAATCAAAAAAATTAGCCAGGCGTGGTAGCGTGCGCCTGTAGTTCCAGCTACTTGGAAAGCTGAGGCGGAAGGATCGCGCAGCCCAGCAGGTCAGAGTGAGACTCCAACTAAAAAAAAAAAAAAGAAAAAGAAAAAAAAGAAAAGGAAGAGACCTGAGTACAGCATGTTAGCATGCTTGGCCCCCTTGTCATGTGATACACTGCATTGCCTCCGGACCCTATAGAAAGTCCCCACCAGCAAGAAGGCTCTCACCAGATGTAGCCCCTCAACCTGGGACTTCTTAACTTTCATAACTATAAGAAATACATTCCTTTAATTTTAATTTTTTTAATGTAAGGGGCACAGGCAGATTGCGGCTCCCAGGCGTTCTGCAGAGTAGGCGAATCACCTGAGGGGCAACTTTTACTTGCTCAATAATTCGTCTCACATTAGCAGTGAGGATTTGGGCATCACCCTGAATCGTTATTTTCCCTACTCATAAGTTTAAGGCATAGAAATACATTCCTTTTAAAAATAAGCAAATTACCCAGTTTCAGGTATTTTATTATAATCAACAGAAAATGGAGTAAATTGTCGATAGTATTTCTATGTCATTTAAATATTTCTATTATCCATTTCTGCATAACAAATAACTACATGCTTAGTGGCTTAAAGCAACACATTTATTATCTCACAGATTCTGCAGGTCAGGAATCAGGGCACAGTTTAGCTGGGTCCTCTGACCAGGGTATCTCACTTACCTGTAGTCAAAGTGTCAGCCAGGAGTAGGGTCTCATCTGCAGACTTGACTGAGAAAGGATCCATTTCTAAACTCACGTGTCTGTCAGCAGTATTCAGTTTTTTACGGATTGTTGGACTGAGGGCCTTAATTCTCTGTTGGGCAGTGGTTGCCCTCAGTTTCCTGCTATGTTGGCCTCTCCAGCATGGTGGCTTGCTTCATTAAAGCCAGCAATGGAGAGATTATAGCAAGTTGGTAGTCCTAGCCTAATCACAGAAATGACATCCCACTACTTTTGCCATACTGCATTGGTTAGAAGCAAGTCACTAGATTAGTCCTTATTCAGGGGGGAGGGGATTCCACAGGGGCATGAATATCAGGAGACTTAGGGACCATCTTAGAGTCTACCTGCCCACAGTATTTGTGGGATCTGTAAGCTCCCTCTCTCATTCCTGATATTGGCTAATTGTGCCCTATTTCCCCTGAGCAATCTGGCTAGAGATTTATTTTATTGACATGCTCATAGAACCAGCTTTTCTTTATTTTTTTTTTTTAACGTGTTTGATTTCTACTGTTATCTTTGTTTTGGGTTTAAATTTACTTACTTTAGGTTTAGTTTGCTCTTTGTCGTCTGGTTTCTTAAGGTGAAAATTGAGAACATTGTTTTGGGATTCTTAATGTTTTCTAATATAAGCATTTGGTGCTATAAATTTTCTTCTAACCATGGCTTTAGCTACATTTCACAAATTTTACTATGCTGTGTTTTCTGTTTCATTCATTTCAAAATGATTTATGATTTTCTTTTATTTCCTTAATTTTTTTTTTTTTTTGAGTCGGAGTCTCACACCTTCGCCCAGGCTGGAATGCAGTGGCACACTCACAGCCATCGCAGCGTCGACCTGCTGGGTTCCAGAGATTCTTCCACCTCAGCCTTCCAAGTAGCTGGAAATACAGGCGTGCGCTACCATGCCTGGCTAATTTTTGGTTTATTGTAGAGACGAGGTCTCGCCAGGTTGCCCAGGCTGGTCTCGAACCTGCAGGCTTAGGCAATCCACTCGCCTCGGCCTCCCAAAGTGCTGGGATTACAATCTGAGCCACCCAGCCTGGTCTCATTTTTTAATTTACTGTAGAGACGAGGTCTTGCCATGTTGCCCAGGCTGGTCCCAAACTCCTGGTCTCAGGCAATCCTCTTAACCCTCTCCTCCTAAAGCGCTGGGATTACAGGTGTGAGCCACTATGCCCAGCCTATAATTTTCTTTTTGATTTCTTCTTTGACCTATGCTTTAGAAAGGTCAAATAACCTGTTATTCGGGTTCCAAATATGTGGGGATTTTCCAAAAGTCTTCTTGTACTGATCTAATTTAATTGAATAAAACCTAATTTAATTCCATTGTGTTAAGATAACATACTTTGTATGATTACTTTTAAATGAGTTGTAAATTATTTTATGAACCATAATATTGTCTGTTTTAAATATTCCCTGACTATGTGAAAAGAATTTATTTTCTATTATTGGACAGAGTGTTTTATAAATGTCAACTATGTCAAGTTGATAGATAATGTCATCTTCTATATCCTTAATTATTTTTTGTCTACTTTTGCTATCAATTATTGAGAGGTATGTTGAAATTTCTAATTGTATGTCTATGTATTTTTCATTTTAATTTTGCCAGTTTTTGTTTTATGTATTTTGTGTGTTATTGGGTATATAATGTTTACCATTGTATGCCTCTTGTAAAATTTACCCTTATATAATCACATAATGTCCCTTGGGTCTCTAGTTATGCTCACTATTTTATTTTATTTTAAAGATGTGGGGTACAATTCAGGATTAGGTATACAAATAGTCATCGTACAGGTAAAGTTTGGGCCTTCCTTTGGTCTCCACTTCACCTGGTTTGAGGTCAGGTACCCTTATTGATGTTATGTGTCTCCCCCGCCCCACCACCGGCAGTTTCTGGCTACGGCCAATCCATTTCTTTCTTATAGTAGTATGGTAAATGTTCACGGTCCACTTATGAGTGAGAACATATGGTACTCAGTTCTTTGTTTCTGTGATAAATCACTGAGTATTATAGACTCTAAATCCATCCAAGTTGCTGTGAAGTCCATAATTTTGTGCTTCTTTATGGCTGTGTAATATTCCATCATGTATATGTACCACATTTTTTGTATCCAGTCCAGTGTCGATGGGCAGCATGGTTAGTTCCATGTTTTTGCTGTTGTAAATAGTGCTGCAATAAACATGCATGTGCAGGTATCTTTTTTGTAGAATGATTTAAATTCCTCCAGGCATATTTCCAGAAGGAAGATTGCTGGGTCGCATGGAAGGTCAATTTCTAGTTCTTTTAGGAATTGTCACACTGTTTTCCAAAGTGGTTGAACTAGTTTGCATTAACAGTTATACTCACTTTTAAATTGGATTATTTATCTTTTTGTTGAGTTGTAAGATTTTGTTTGTTTGTTTTTTGTTTTCGGAGTCAGGGTCTCACTCTGTCACCCAGGTTGGAGTATAGTGGCATGATCAGTGCTCACTGCAGCCTCAGCCTCCTGTACTCAGGCAATTCTTCCACCTCAGCCTCCTGAGCAGCTGGGACTACAGGTGCACAACACCACACCCAGCTATTTTATTTTATTTTTTTATTTTTTTGTAGAGAAGAGATCTTGCTATGTTGCCCAGGCTGGTCTCAATCTCCTGGGCTGAGGCAATCCTCCCACCTCAGCCTCCCAAAGTGCTGGGATTATAGGCATGAACCACCACTGTGGGCCGAGAGTTCTTTAAATATTTTAGACACAAAACCATGATCAGATCTATAGTTTGCAATTTCCCCCCCATTCTGTGGGTTGTCTTTTCACTTTTATCTAATTTTTCTTTCTTATTTATTATTTATAATATCCCCTTGTTATCCTTTTGATGTCTGGAGGCTCTGTGGTGATATATACGCTCTTGTTTCCAATATTGGTAGTTTATATTTTCTCTTTTTTTCTTCTGATTAATCTGGTTTATAGATTGTATTGATCTTCTCAAAGAACCAGCTATTGGTTTCATTGTCTGTTTTTTTCTATTTAAAAAAAAATTTCATTTATTTCTCCCCTTGCCTTAATTTTTTCTTTTCTTCTGCTCATTTTGAGTTAAATTTGTTCTTATTTTTCTGTTTCCCTAAAGTCAAAGCTGGGGTCAGTGATTTGAGGCCTTTCTTCTTTTCTAATACTGTACAGGGATTTTGTGCTATCCATTCCCTTCTAAGGACTGCTTGAGCTGCATCCTACAGCTTTCATTGTGTTTTCATTATTCTTTTATTTCAAAATACTTTGTCATTTCCCTTTCGATTTCTTGTAGCAGTGAACTCCAATAATGTGTTGACTATCCATGCCCGGTGAAGGTCATTTTAGTTCTTAGAATCTGGGGCTTAGATGGAAGCGTTGGTCACATATGCACATCTTGTTAACAACTGGCCATGGCAACTAAAACTCAGGACCCCAACAATGAAACCAGGTTCATATCATCAATCTTGATGTTTGTGCAAAGTAACCCTAATAAGGTGGCATGGCATGGTCTATTACTCCAGGTATACATAACAAAATAGCCAATTCATCAGCAACCTAAAGAATACTGTGAAGGCCACATTCCCAGGGGTTGGTTAAAGGATCTCTTGGAGACACACAAGGAATAAGCCACCCAACTTGCTGTGTTAACTCTTTCCTTACAACAACCGAATACGAGATTTCACGATTGCTGATCACTGTCGCTTGGAGATACAGGTCTGATTGTGGGAGTAAGGTTAGTTGGGGACTGGACACCATTTGGTCTACAATGACATGTAACCAGGAGTCATTTGTTTTCATGGAAATTACTCTTTTCCATTAAAAAATATGAATAATTTGGGCAGGCACAGTGACTCATTCCTGTAATCCCAGCACTTTGGAAGGATCGCTTGAGCCAGGAATTTGAGACAAGCCTGGGCAACATAGCAAGACCCTGTTTTTACAAAATATATACATATGAATAGCCGGGTGCAGTGGCTCACGCCTGTAATCCCAGCACTCTGGGAGGCTGAGGCGAGAGGAATGCCTGAGCCCAGGGGTTCAAGACCAGCCTGGGCACCTTGGCGAGACCTCGTCTCTACAATAAATCAAAAAATTAAGCTGGACATAGTGGTGCACGCCTGTGATTCCAGCTACTTGGAAGGCTGATGCAGAAGGATCACCAGAGCCCAGCAAGTTGAGGCTGTGGTGGCTGTGAGTGTGCAGCTGCACTGCAGCCTAGGCGTCACAGTGATACTCTGACTCACTCTCTCTCTCTCTCTCTCTCTCTCTCTCTCTCTCTGCACACACACACACACACCTCTACTTTGTGTAGGCTTGCTTTCTCCTGATGATAGAATAGAATGTAAAATCTTCAGCTTGAGAAACTGAGCCCTACCTGACCTCTCCACCCCTGCTACCTCCCTGACCTCATCACCCACTGCTCTCACCCTTCAGCCCTCTGTTCCAGCCATGCTGGTGACCTTAAGGCGCCTCACACACCAGGCCCCCAACTGCTTCAGGGCCTTTGCTATCACTGTTCCTTTTGCTTGAAGTGTTCTTCAAAATCCTCATCACTCACTCCCTCACCTCCTACATGCCTCTAGAAGATCTCATTGGAGGTTTCTCTGAGTGTTATATCTAAAACAGCAGCTCCTGCTATTCTCTATACCCTTTCCTGGCTTCATTTTTTCTTACACCTGGCAATATATTGTTAACCTGAATATTGACTTCTTTTTTGCCTGCCCCTTCTCCATTCTCCAAATAAGATGTCTGCTCCATGGGGGCACGGATTGTTTCTGGGTCACTGCTAGATCGCGAGGCCCAGTACCATGTCTGGCACACAATAGGGGCTCAGTAAGTGCCTATTAAATTAATGAATGAACGAATGATTCAGATATAGGCACTAAGTGGAGGGGGAGAAGGAAGGTATTTGGAACACTATAAGATTCTTTATTTTCAGCTCCAGGCTGCAGAGAAAATGTTCAACTAAATTCTTTTAAGATATTTTTAAAAATTAGTATTACTTTTTTTTTTTTTGGAGTCTCACTCTGTCACCCAGACTGGAGTGCAGTGGCTGCTCCCGGCCACTGCAGCCTCGACCTGCTGGGCTCCAGCGATCCTTATGCCTCAGCCTTCCAAGTTGCTGGAACTACAGGCGCGCGCTACCACGCCTGGCTAATTTTTGATTTATTGTAGAGATGAGGTCTCGCCAAGTTGCCCAGGCGGGTCTCGAACCCGTGGACTCAGGCCAATCGCTTTCTTATAGTATTATAATTGTTCAAGGTCTTCTTATCAGTGAGAACATATGGAACTCTGTTCTTTGTTTCTGTGGTAAATCACCTGTATGATCGACTCCAAATCTTTCCAGAGTCTCACTCCGCTGTCCAGTCTGGAGTGCAGGTGCATATTCCCAGCCACCACAGGCTCAACCTGCTTGGCTCAGCTGATCCTTCCACCTCAGCCTTCCAAGTAGCTGGAACTACAGGTGTGTGCCACCATACCCAGCTAATTTTTCCTGATTTATTGTAGAGATGGGGTCTCTTCAAGTTGTCCAGGCTGGTCTCGAATCCGTGGACTCAGGCAATCCTCTCACCTTGGCCTCCCAAAGTGCTGGGATTATAGGCGTGAGCCATTCTGCCTGGCCCAATGACTTTCAAAGAATAGATAATGCCCATCAAATCTTTTATGCCAGAACAGCCACATTAGAACAAAATCCCTTTGCACAAGTAACACTTAAAAAAAACTTTTTTTATTTTAAAGATGTGGGTGCAGTCATAAATAAGAACAAAATCATGAACTTCACAGCAACCTGGATAGACTTAGAGTCTATAATACTGAGTGATCTTTCACAGAAACAAAGAACTGAGTATCACATGTTCTCACTCATAAGGGGACCTTGAACAATTATCGTAATACTATAAGAAAAGGATTGGCAGTAGTGGGAATCTGCTGGGAGGGGGACGGGAAAGCGGGATTGGCAGTAGTGGGAATCTGCCTGGGGAAGAGGGGGCACACCTCATCAACAAGTGTACCTGCATAATGAGCATTTGTATACCTAACCCTGAATTGTACCTCTATAAAAAAATAATTTTAAAAAATGTGGGGTACAATTTAGGGCTAGGTGTACCAGCAACACTAGTAAACGGCTTGACTTCTCTCTTAATGGAAACACCATTGTCATACCTCGGCCTTGAATCTTCCAATTTGTTCAAGATACTGTTTCATACCTTGGCCCTGAATCTTCCAGTTTGTTCAAGATATTGTTGAACGTCAGTCTTCTGGGAAAGACCTCTCTGATTTGTTAAAGATATCTTCGATGGACGCAATGTCTCACACTTGTAATCCCAGCACTTTGGGAGGCTGAGGTGAGAGGATTCCTGAGCCCAGGGGTTCAAGACCAGTCCAGGCAACTTAGTGAGACCTCAACTCTACAATAAATTAGAAAATTAGCCGGGCATGGTGGTGGCATTCCTGTAGTTCCAGTTACTTGGAAGGTTGAGGTGGAAGGATCGCCTGAGTCCAGCAGATGGAGGCTGTGGAGGCTGTGAGCATGCCACTGCACTCCAGGCTGGGTTCTGTCACCCAGTAAGACTCCGACTCAAAAAAAAAAAAAAAAAAAGAGAGAGATCTTTGTAACCCCAAAGTCCCCACATCATTTTACCAAGAGAGTTTCTGGGTAACTGGGTGTTCCATTTGGTTTAAGATTACTTCTTACTCGACCTCCTGGGTTCAGGTGATCCTCCTGCCTCAGTCCCCTGAACAGACATGCATCACCATGCTTGGCTCATTTTTTGATGTTTTGTAAAGGTAAGGTTTTGCTGTGTTGTCCAGACTAGTCTCAAACTCCTGGGTTCAACCAATCCTCCCGCCTCAGCCTTGCAAAGTGCTGGGATTAAAGGGGTAGTCCATGCCTGGCCTTCTTCTCTATTCTTAAAGAAACCACAGACAAGAGAAGACCGTTGTGCCTGATCTATGTCCTCAAGACCAGAATGAGTCTTTGGCATTTGTGACTGACTGATAGCAAGTCTCATTTTCTCCCTGATATACAGCCTGGCTGGTGATCACCTGTTCCCACTTTTGCTGCCCATGCAGAAGAGAAAGCCTGTCCCACCAGCAAATATAGCTGCCTGTGTTTCATTCTCTACAGTAAGATGATTTTAACCTGTTAGTTAAAAGACTGAATGGGATAAGATATCCAGAATTTTTAAGCTACTGAGGAATAACCACTTTTTGTGTGAAATAAGAAAACCCTAGCATTTTAGGAAAATGGAGTAGGTGTGATGTCTCACATCTGCAATCCCACTGCTTTGGGAGGCTGAGGTAGGAGGATTGCTTAGACCAGGAGCTTGTGATCAGCCTGGACAACTCAGTGAGTTTGCCTCTCTACAAAAAATTGTAAAAATTAACCAGGCTTGGTGATAAGCACCTGTAATCCAGCTACTCAGAGGCTGAGACAGGAGGATTGCTTGAGTTCAGGAGTTGGAGGCTGCAGTGAATTCCAATTACACTGCTGCCCTCCAACCTGGGCAATAGAGTGAGGACTCTGTCTTTTTAAAAATACTAGTAGGCTGGGAATGGAGGCTCATGCCTACAATCCCAGCACTTTGGGAGACCGAGGTGAGAGGATTGCCTGAGCCCAGGGGTTTGAGACCAGCCTGGGCAACTTGTCGAGACCTTCACTCTATAATAAATAAATAAATAAATAAATAAATAAATAAATAAATAAATAAATAAATAAATAAATTAGCTGGGCATAATGGTGCTTGCCTGTGGTTCCAGCAGAAGGATCACCTGAGCCTAGTAAGTAGAGGCTGCAGTGGCTGTAAATGTGTCACTATACTCCAGCCTGGGTGAGAGAGTGAGACTCTGACTCAAAAACAAAACAAAACAAAACAAAACAAAAAAACAAAAAAGAACTCCTGGGCCCAAGCAATTCTCTCACCTTGGCTTCCCAAAGTGTTGGAATTACAGGCCTGACCCATTTTTATTTTTTTTAGAGATGGGTCTTGCTATGCTGCCCAGGTTGAAGTGCAGAGCTATTCACAGGTGTGATCCTAATGCCTCAAACTCTTGACCAAGTAATCCTTCTATCTCAGCTTCCTGGGTAGCTGGAACTACAAGTTTGTGCAACCATGTGCTTGGCTATATTTTAAGAGAGACTAAATCCTCTCCTCTACTCCTTTCATTCATACTTAAAGAAACAGTATAACAAACATTTAGATAAGGGTATGTTTATAGAACTAGATGTAACTTATTTTTCAAATATAGTAGATTAATCACTCAGCTTCTATTATCAGTGTGTATTAAACATTGTATAGCATACTGGTTTGGAGAGAGTTGGAGTAGAAGACATATCCTTGCCTTAATGGAACTTATCATATTTGAAGAGAGATTTGCTTTTTTTGAGGAGAGGGGCCCTTTTATTTGTTTATTTCCTGGTTTGGCATTTTGCTAGAGTAGTTATTTCCTTTTCCATTTTGTCAAGACTTGGTTATTGTGAAAAATCCAATTTAAATATACCCAAGTAAGCCGGGCTCGGTGGCTCAGCCTGTAATCCCGCGCCTTGGGAGGCTGAGGTGAGTGTATTGCCTGAGCCCGCGGGTTCGAGACCCTCCTGGGCAGGTGAAACCTCATCTCTACAATAAATCAAAAAAAATTAGCCGGACGTGGTAGCGTGCACCTGTAGTTCCAGCTACTCGGAAGGCTGAGGCGGAAGTATCACTGGAGCCCAGCAGGTAGGGGCTGTGGTGGCCGGGAGCCACCACACTGCACTCCAGACTGCACTCCAGTCTGGGCGACCGAGTGGGACTCCAACTCAAAAAAAAAAATAAAAATAAAAATAAATAAATAAATAAATAAATATTACCCAAGTAGACCATTATTTACTCTTAGATTAGAAACTATTAGTTTATAATTCTTCTGACTTGAAGAGTAGTGAAATAATTCTTCACATAACATGATCACAGACCTCTTTCATACCATACATATGTTTGACAATATGTATAAAAGCTCACACAGTTCTCACATTCAGTTTTTATTATTCTGCTGCATGGACTTTATAAATCTGAATGTGATTGCTAGAGTTTCCCCATCTGGTCTTTAATTTTTCTTCCACGATTTCCAGTTGCATTGCTTTCCCTGTTTGAATCTAAAATCATATTTTTTCACGGTCTGATCCATGCTTTGTGCCTTCACTCTGAAATCTGACTAGCTGTATCTAACCTAGTCTAGCCTGCAGAGCTATCCATTGAACACACACTTATAGAGCACCTCTTGTATAACACATATTGGGTGTGGTACTGGGGAGAGGAGAGAGAGAACGATTCATGGTCACGTAGGAGAAAATGATATGACATCATACCATCATGTCACCAAGGAGCTCCCAAGGCTCCAAATAACCAATACTGGGAGACTGAAGTTGTGATATTAGTTTGGGAAATAAAAATTATAGCCTCAGACATTATATTCCTCTCCCTAAACTATTGCCAAAGGGTCCTGTGTATTGTTCACTTGCTAGGTTAGCATTTGGTCTCTCCTAATGAGATGAGAGATTAAACTGACATGTTAAAAATGAAAGGTTGCTGGGCACGGTGGCTCATGCCTGTAATCCAAGCACTTTGGGAGGTAGAGTCAAGAGGATTGCCTGATCCTATGGGTTCCAGACCAGCCTGGGCAACTTGGCAAGACCTCCTCTCTACAATAAATCAAAAAATTAGCCAGGCGTGGTAGTGCCTGTAATTCCAGCACTTTGGGAGGCTGAGGAGAGAGGATTGTCTGAACCCATGGGTTTAAGACTAGCCTGGGCAACATGGAAGACCTTGTTTCTACAATAAATTAACAAAAAATTAGCTGGGTGTGGTGATACACACCTGTAGTTTCAGCTACTTTGGAAGGCTGAAGTGGAAGGATCGCCTGAACCCAGCAGGTCAAGGCTGCAGTGGCTGCACTCCAGCCTGGGTGACAGAGTGAGACTCCAAGTCAAAAAAAAAAAAAAAAAAAAAAAACAAGGAAAAAGTGAAAGACCACAACAATGGAAATAATAGACACTGTGGAGATCAATAAGGGAGGAGGTGGGAAGGAGGGTCAGGGTTCAGAAATCACCCATGGTGTACAATGTTCACTATCTGGGGAATGGGTCACCTGAGACTCAATTCCCACCACTACACAACATGTCCATGTAACAAACATGCATGTGTAGCCCCTGAATCTAAGTTTTTTAAAAGTGAAAGGCAGCATCAATATTTTGTGTTGTTGGGGGCAAGATGGATGAGTAGATCTTGTTCTTTGTGAGTCTAGTCATCCTTGTAACAATTGTTTAAGGAGAGACATTTCTGGACCACCAGCAGGTGAACCTATGGGAGGAAAATGAGAATTTTGAATGTAACTGGGAGTTTTGCCCTTCAGGAACTGGTCTGGGGGAATTGAGTCAGAAAAGCTTTAGCTTCAACCTCAATTTGCACTTGGGGCAAGCTCTGGAAGCCAGTGTACAATGAGAGCTGTCTGCCAGATCTTTTTAAAAAATCAATCAGACGCATTGTTTGTCCCTTTGGGTTGATAGACGTGTTGCAATAAGGTCCTGAACTGTTCACTACCTCTCTATGTACTTTCTGTCTAAAGGCTTGCTACTATTGTGACCTATATTCATGGAACCACAAACAATGGGTTTAACCATTAACTTTCAAACTACTTTTAAATGAATTCTTTTATAAGAAGAGAATTATATGGGCTTGACTGGTGGCTTAGAGGAAACAAGAAAAGAATTCAGGTTGAACTAGTTTATTAAGGAACCGAAAGTGGGTGGTTAGGATGCCCCTACACCAAGCAGATAACTTGCCTTGACCGGACCATGTCAGATAACACTGTTTAGCTGGCATTCCAGTGTCCCTGAAAAACATAATGCATTCTGAAGTTGGTTCAGCTGAGAATAAAATTAAATTGTGGCAACCTCTTGGGTTCATTGAATAAAATTCCCTAATCTATCTGAATACTTAGTGTCTACTAGGATATCAGTTGATGTTAAATATCTATTTTCAAGGCCTTTCCTGGTAGACCTTGAGAAAGCTACAAGTTACAAAGGATACTTTAATTTCTAAAGTGATAGGACTGAGGGGAGTAACTGAAACCCTGTTCTCTCACATTCGTAATTATTTCCATGAATTTTCACTTCTATTTTTAATTGAGTGGCAATTAAAAAAAAAGGAGTAGTCTTTCAGGAAGCTATACAATCCATGTAATGCCCAGGCAAAATAAAGAGATCCTCCCATTGGAATAGTGAAACTGAACTTATTTGGATTGCTTATGAATACAATCAGCAACATAGTAGCCCACGTGAGATTTTTTTCTTAGTTTCCGTTTTTTTGGCTTTTTCAGTGTTTAATTTCTGCATGCTGTTTTGAATCACTTGAACTCATGCCATAGTGAAATTTTCTCCTTTGATGTTAGAAATGCCCTTTTCTACCCTTCTAGTAGATTAATTATTTTCCAGAATCTATCTATAGACTGGTTTAACCTACTGACTCCAATTTTCAGATCAAGACACAGAAACACAGTGAGACTAAGAGATTCAACACGATCTAGGTGTCAGCAAAAGCCACTCTCTCTTGGTTCCAAGCCTGACTTTACTCTCTGCGTCATGAGGCAGTTCCTGATTAATTGCTTTCAGAGTTAAATCTCTAATTCACAAATATGTGAGCTGTTTTTGATTAAATTATTTAATATATTTTCATCAATGCTTTGACAATTTTATTGTCCATTCCTCTCATTTAACAATTAATTATAAAATATGCCAATGTGTTGTTGTTATTTTGTATTGTTATTCTTATGTATTTAAAATTGAATTCCTTAAGGAAAGCAGTGCTCTTTGTGAATCTCCTGAGAAGAGTCTGTGACGTCTAATTCTTTGCAGCCTCTCTAATGCATAGGACTTCATACACAGTAGCATGAAATTTGAATTGATTTCATTTGTAGTTTGAGAAAACATAAATTTTAGATTTTGAAGTACTTCTCTGCTGGTTTTAATTGATGAGTCACTGAAGTAGCATTCCTTTTTTTTTTTTTTTGAGTTGGAGTTTCACTCTGTCACCAAGGCTAGAGTGCAGTGGCATGCTCACAGCCACCGCAGCCTTGACCTGCTGGGCTCAGACGACCCTTCTGTCTCAACCTTCTAAGTAGCTGGAACTACAGAACTACAAGCCCATGCCACCACCCCTGGCTAATTTTTTGGTTTATTGTAGAGATGAAGTCTCACCAAGTTGCCCAGGCTGGTCTAGAATCCCTGGGCTCAGGCAATTCTCTCACCTCCACCACCCAAAGTACTGGAGTTATAGATGTGAGCCACCATGTCCCGCCAAAACTCTTTA
>CAUYQG010035296.1:0-13154 GCA_963574415.1 Tarsius wallacei | reverse complement strand
TGAAGTCTTATTTTTGCTGATTTGTGTTCTGCATTTTTTGAGAAATTTTCCCATTGCATCTAAGTTGTCAAATTTATGTATGTAGAGTTGCTTATATTAGCCCCTTAGTAGCCCCTTATTGATATCTGTAGGGCCTGTAATGATCTATTTAATTACATGCTGGTGATTTGTGTCTTCTCTCTTTTTCTGTCAGCTTTGGCAGGAGCTTGTGATTTTTATTGATCCTTAAAAAATCCTACTATTTGTTCAGTTTATTTTTCTCTAGTGTTTTCATGGTTTCAATTTTATAATTTCTGCTATTATCTTTATTGCTTCCTTGTTTCTGTTTGCTTTTCATCAAAGAATAAACCTCAAGGTTTAATAATATGCATAATTTTTTCATATATAAGATATACTCAGGAAAAATTGAGTAAATCTCTAAGATGGCTTTGAGTTTAAATACCATCTTCTATTGTAACAAACAAACAAAAAAGAAGGTATGGGAAAGGTTCAGTAATGTAGACTTTTCTTTGATAAGAGTTTCTAGTGATTTAGAGTCATCTTTCCTTCACTTTCTTGGTACAGAGAGGGAGACACCCTTACAAATAGAAATCTCCTTTATATATGTAAATTTCTCCTTTAAAGGGGTGACTTCTGTTCATGTTTTGAAACATTTTTTGTGCCTAAAGTTTCTCAAAATCCTCAGCTCAAAATAATCCTTATGTCAACAGTCGTATTTTAAAGTGGCATATTCTGGTCTCCAACAGACTGCTCCAATATATGTTAGAACAGTAGGTCCTGAATTCAGTGATTTCCCCATCTGAAACTTCACCAAGAAGTTTCATAGTCCTAAAACTGAGTTGGTAGAATGTCTCATAACCTATTGAACTAGGATCTTGGTGTGGGATCCTTGATTATTCATTTGAGAATTTTTCTTCTTTCTAATCGTACATTTAGCACTATAAATGTATTTTTCAGCCCTGTTTAAGTTCTGTTCCACAATTTTTGATGCGTTTTAATTTTATTTAACTCAGTTCAATGTATTTTTAAAATTTTTCTTTTTAAACCATACATTACTTAGATTCAATTTCTATGTTTACAGATTTCCTGTTATCTTTTTTGCTATTGATTTCCATTATAGTTGGAAAATACGCTCTGTCTTATTTCAATTCTTCTAAATTAGTTTCAGGTTTGTCTTATGGTCCAGAATATGGTCTATCTTTGTGTATATTATATGGATACTTAAAAATAATATCAGTGTTTAATTCACATATTTGCAACTCAGATGTTTGGTGCACACACAAGATTGCATATTTTCCAGTAGATTAGCCTTCAGAATTATGTAGTGTCCCTCTCTGTATCTGATAATTTTCTATTCCTCCTTTTTCATCTGATATTAATATAACAACTCTAACTTTTCTTGGATTATGTATGATATAGCTGTTTACATCCTTTTATTTTGCTGTGCCCATATTGGTATGTGAGTTTCTTGTAGACAAGATATCGTAGGTCATGTTTTAGAGTTCATTCAACTAATCTCTATCTATTACATTTAATTTAATTTTTAATATGTTAAGGATTAATTAAGTCTACCTTTTTGTTGTATTTTGTTTTCCCTTCTCACTGGTTTCTCTCTGTTGTGTTTTTTCTGCATTTCTCTAGGTTACTTAAACATTTTAAAGAATCACATTTTGATGTGTCTATAGGGTTTTTGAATGTATCTCTTTATATAGTTTTATTCATGGTTTCTTTAAGTACTACATTATATATACCTGACTAACCATCGTCTGCTGGTGTTGTCATTTTATCAGGTGAAGTAGAGTAAAGAAACCTTATTTTTCTTTATGTCACTTTATCCTTTCCCATTTATAATTATCTTAACTACTTCTCTGCATATAGTTAGAACCACATTAAACTGCATTATAGTTTTTGCTTCAACCAGCAAACATGACTTAGAAAATTCAAAAGGAAGAGAAGCCAATTTTATGTATATATATTTTGTTGACCATGCTTTTTTTTTCTTCCTGATATTTCAGGCTCCCTTCTTTTATCTTTATTTTTCTGTTTACACAATTTTATTTAGCTATTCCTTTAGGGTATATCTGTTGGTAATATATTTTCTAACTTTTCTTCATTTGAGAATGTCCTGATTTTTCCTAAATACCCAAAAGATATTTTTCACTGGGTTAGGGTTGATTTTTTTTTTTTTTTTTTTAACTCTTGAATAATATTGTGCTTCTTCTATTTGGCCTCTGTTTTTTATGAGATATCTGATTTCACTTGTTTTTTTTTTTCTCTCTGTAGATAAAGTGCTGCTTACTTTGGCTGCATTCAAATTTTTTGTTGTTCAATCTGTAGGTTTGTGTCTTTTGACAAACTCGAGACATTGTATTGATTATATATTCCTATATTTTTTTCAACCTTGTTCTTTTCTTTCTTTTTCAGGACTCTGATAACATAAATGTAGACTTCTTTTTTGTTATAGTCCCATAAGTCCCTAAGGCTCTACATCATTGTTCCCAGTTTATTTTTCTCTGTTGTTCAGACTTCATAATTTCTATTGTTTTATCTTCAAGTTCACTGATTCTTTTGTCTCCTCCATTCTACTTTGTTCTCATTCATTGGGATTTTTATTTTAGTTACTATATTTCTAGTTTCAAAATTTTTATTTATTTCTTAATTATATTTTGTAGGCATTTGCTGACACTTTATTAATGGAGACTATTTTTTTTATCTGTGTCAAGTGTTTATTATTGTTGAAGCATTTTTGTGGTTGATGGTTTCTTTAACTCTTTGTCAGATAATTCTAACATCTCTGTCATTTGGTATTGTCATTTATTGATCATCTTTTCCATCCAGTTTGAGCTGTTTGATTCTTGGTATGACAAGTAATATTCTACTGAAATGTGAAGTTTTTGAGTATTATGTTACAGGACTCTGATTCTTATTTAAACTTTCTGTGTTAGTTGTCTTCCTATGATAGCAAGCTGGCAAGAAAACTGGCGGTAGTACCTTATTACTATTAAGTAGATTAGAAAACCAGGTTCCTCTCTGCTTCCATTTACATTTAATGGGGAGAATTTCTAGTTACTCCTGGGTGAAGGTGGGAGTTTTGGCTACCTACTAGGCCTCCATCCATATCTCTCTAGCTGCCTTTAAGACTTTTTTCTATTCTGTTGACTTAGGATTGTCTGATAAGCATATGCCTTGGGGATGGTAATCTCATATTGTATCTCATCTTGTATTCTCAATTTCTTATGTCTGCATGGTGGCCTCTGTAGCAAGATAGGGAAAGTATTTTGGATAATGTCTTGAAAAGTTTGTTACAGGTTGCACTCATTTTCCTCTTCTATCTCAAGAATGCTGATCAAGTGTAGATTTGATTTCTTTACATAATCCCATAGCTCTCTAAGTCTTGCTTAGTTTTTCTAAATTATCTTTACTTTTGACTGGATTAATTTGAAGGATTGGTCTTCAAACTCTGAAATTATTTTTTTCTGCTTGGTCAAGTCTATTGTTAAGGCTTGAGACTGTGTTTCAAAATTTTTGAAGTGAATTATTCAGTTCCAGAAGTTCAGTTTGATGCTTTCTTAGGAAGGCCTTGTCAACTTTCAATTCTTGGACTGTTTTTGTGGCTTGTTTGATTTGATCCACTTTCTCTTGGATCTTGTTGAGTTGCTTTGCCATCTGTATTCTGAATTCTATCTGTCATTGGAGACAATTCATACAAGTTAGGATTCATTGCTTGGGAGCTGGTGGGACCCTTTGCAGGTGTTAAACACTTTGGCTCTTAGTATTTCTGATGTTCTTGCACTGATTCCTTTTTGTTTGTTTGTTGGGGCAGACTCTTCTCTTTTTAAAATTTGCTATAATTGGAATGGAGCTTTTCAATATTGTTTTATTTTTTTCTTATGGATATGTATGTGGTATATGTTGTATATAGCCTATTGACTTTGCTTAGTCCCTGGACTCCTTGTTTTCTCCTTTACCTACAGGAGCAGGGCTAGAGGCAGCAGTTGTGGTGATTTGGAGGGAACCTAATGGCAAACTCTGGAGGTTGCCTCCTCGAGGGAACACAGAGCCACAGCTGCAGTGTTCAGGCAGGGCAAACCAGCTGCATGGTACTATGAGGTCCCAACTGGTAGGGAGCTGGAGGGCTGGGGTCTGTGGCATCGGTCTTGTAGGAGTACACGTCCCTTCCTGACCTGTGGGTGGCACTGGAGGCAGTGTGGAGATGTCTTTCCTCAGCATTCCCTTTGTTGCCCATATGTGGGAGGGGTGGAGGTATCATTAAGAGCAGCGGCAGTGGTGATAGTGGCCGGAAGGATTCCTAGCTGCGTGCAGCTGAAGTATTCTGGTGGGTATGGGGTAGCTTTTCCTCACTTGGACAGAGGCCTTGGGATCGGGGATCTGTGACATTGGCTCCGTGGATGCATAGACTCTGCCCTGAGTAGAAAGGGCAGAGAAAGTGATGGTAGGGGCTGCGGGAAGCCTCTCTACCACCTCTGTAAGCCACAGCCTTTCCATGAGAGAAGTGCTCACTAGCTGCTTCCAGTTGGCCATCTTGGATTGCCTCCAAACCCAGAAATAGAAAAGTGAAATCCACCCATAATGACGCTTAAAAAAGGGGAAAATGCTGCAGAACTAGTTAATCAATCAGCCTAACTCACTATTTATGTATTTATTTATTTTGTTATGATACCACAGTGCTTCCATAAACATTAGCTTATGTATCTTTTCTTGAAATACATCCCATGAGTAAATTCCCAGAAACTAGCTAGCAAGTACGTTCGTATTTAGATACATGTGGCTTAATTAGGCTAATAAAATAAAGCACCAATAATATAATGTGAAAAAGGTCAAAATCAAAGTAAGGACCATTTTAAGCCTTTAAGGAAACTTAGCTGGCCAATTAAATCTGGACATGTAAAGAATACTATTTCAAGGTTATTTTTAAAGTTAAAAAAATATATTTAATAGATTGTTCCCAGGTCTGATCTTTACCTCTGGAATTTATATCTTAGGTACATTCAGTCATGTTTTAAATCTAGATATTTACATAACCAAAGAAAAATTTTCATTCCAAAGAAAATCTTATATCGGTCATTTCCATTTTGCATTTTGATATCTGCCAGCAATTTATTTTGGAGAGTACATAACTGAAAAATGTGTTCTATAAGACTCTTAAAATGGAGTCTTTTACCAAAATTAAGCCTAGTACTGAATGATATACTCATGATAGACATACACTGCCAGCCTTTCTTTTATCTCACTCTCCCATGCCACCCTGACATATCCCCTAATTTTGTGTGACCAAGACAATCTTAAGCTTCCTGTCAGCATGATAAACTTTGGACAGGTTTCTTCTTGTCTGTAGGCCTCAAACTCCCGTTTCTTAGAGCATTTAAGTTCAAAAACCTGGAATCATAAATTTTTTCTCTGCCTCTTTGAGACATGAATCTTCTTGCAATCTTCTACCAGTTTTCCAAACCAGAAATGTCTTTCTCAAGGACTAGGAGCCATCCCTTTGGAATGTAATTATTGAGAAAGATAGTACCTCTATTTTTTAGTGTTTGTGGAAGAGTAGGAGCCTAACTTAAGCTAGTCAATTAGCATCAATTAGCAAACATAGATGTTTTAATCACACTAACCAAGCTTCCCCCCATTACTACCTAAGGTCCTTCAGTACTTTTTTCAGTAGATCACTCCAGTGTTTAAAAAGTCTCCTGACTTTTCTTTCAGTCAAGTTGAGTTTATTTGCTCTCCTATTGCAATGCAGTAGTCTTGAATGAAGTCTTGGCTGTTTAACTCTGTCTGGTGCAATTTTTCTTTGGCACTCTCTGGTGTCTTCATCATCTGACCACACCCCATCCCAGCAACTTAGACAAGAGCAACTAAAGATTAGTAAAAGTCTTCCAAAAAAGTTATTTGAGGACTCGAATTTATCAGAATCTTTCATAGTTTTTGTAAATATGGTTTTGTAATATTAGATCAAAAGGATCTTATAGTCTTCCTTTTATAAAATTTTATTAGAAACCACTGTGATGGTTAATTTTATGTGTCAACTTGGGCAAGCCATATTTTGGTCAAACATCACTCTACATGTTTCTATGAAAAAAATTTTTTTATGGGATTAACATTTAAATCAGTAGTAAAGCAGATTACTCTCCATAAAATAGTGGGCCTCATCCAATCAGTGGAAACTATTAAGAGGCGTGACTGAGATTCCCAAGGAAAAAGGAATTCTTCCTTCAGACAGCATTTATATTAGAGACTGCAACATTAACTCTTCCGTAGATCTTCAGCCTGCTGACCAAACCTGCACTTTTCAGACTTCCCACTCCCACACTGCAATCACATGAACCAATTCCTTAAAGCTTTCTCTCTCTCTCTCTCTCTCTCTCTCTCTATCTATCTATCTATCTAATCTAGCAGCTTATAGCAGCTGCAAGAGGTTCATTTTAAGCCTATCTGATAGAATCATTCCACAATAATTTATATTGCATTTTGTAAGCCCTTATTACTGTGTTTCAAAGGGAATCACTGCTATGGAAATTGTGAGGTTTTTTCTTTGAATATTGAGTATTATTGCAGTGAAGAAATATGAAAGTCATTGACTGGAAGGGGAAGTATGCTGATTCTAATGCCAGTGTCAGCAGGTTATCTCATGATTATTCAATCATTTTATGCCACACATGGGTCCTGTGCTTCTTTGGTCTCTATAGTTAGGTAGGAGGATTGGAGAAGAGGTGGAAGAAGCTGGATAATATACTGCAATATAAAATTTCTTCTGAGTAATAGAGAGAAAGTGGTTACAGATAACACATAAATTAGAAAACTGACCCTGGAACAAATCAGAACTGAATAATTAGACTTAGGTTAAATATTCTGCTTACATTTCTTTTAATACTAGGACCAAATGTCTAGGGTAAGATATTTTATATAACACATTTATATTAAATTCTGCTTGATGAGACACTTTGATCTTTTAAGGTACTCTATGTTATCATTTTCTTAATAGTGTATGCCAACTTGAAAATCATATTTATAAAGAACAACTTTTTTTGTTCTATTTAAAGATTAAATTAAATTAAACTTTTTTTGTTCTATTTAAAGATTAAATTAAAAATTTCAGATTCTGAGGTGTCAGACCACATGAGTGAACAAAAGGAAAGAAATACATTGCATATTTTATATATGTAATGATCTAAAAATATAAATAGTACAAAAGACAAAGCCAATATGTGTATTAAAATGATAAAGATTGCCTTATTCTCAAACAATGAGATAGTATTTCACACACTTCAATTTGGTACAAATTAGAAGGTATACTGCTACCAGTTGTTAATAAGGGTATGGAAAGGAAATCTTAATACATTGCCATGGATATAAAATTAATTAGGTTTCAATGGAAATATTTGGTAAGATTTTGTAATTTCAGAGATGACCATATCCTATAAAACAGCAGTTCAAGGTATACACCCTGAAGGGGTAACCTTGCATTTGTGTGCACATACATACATACAAGCATTTTTATTTCAATTAAATATGTGTTAGAGACAGGGTCTTACTGTGTTATTCAGGTTGTGCTTGAACTCCTGGGCTCAAGGCCTCAGTCCAAGTAGCCACCATGCCTGGCTTCAAGTATATTTTTAATAGGTAAAATTTGGAAACTAAATTTCTACTATAGTAAAATGCATTAAAAAAATTAGCATTTTACCACAATTTTTTCTGCAATATAGTTTAATAAATAAATCAGGTGTATGTTTGTCAACACAGGTAAATCTTAACAGTAGTATGCTGAGAAAAAAGCATTCAAGTGGCAAAAATTTGTAACTTGATTGTGAAAAATGAAATGCTACGTTACTTATGAATCTATATATGTTACAAATTTCTCAAAAGCATACATTGGGAGAAGTATGAACTTCAGCAGAGGAAGAAGAGTTGGGACAATGAAATGAGTAAAAATACTACAAATTATTTACATTTTATTTCTTAAAAATTTAGAGCAAATATGCAAATGTGTTATATTGTTGTATTTAAGATATTATTTTGCTTTTGCAATTTTAAAATCTATTATAGCTAACAAAGCATCTTAGAAAGTTGTATTAAGTTATATTTTAATAAATGTTAGAGATACATTGATAAAACATTTTATTACCATTTAATATTTTTCACATAAAAATAAATTAGTCATGAGAACATATTTCTATGTTTTCTCATAAAACACCTAAGTTTGGTAGAGTAAGAGAAAAAAATTTATACTGGACATTAACTCAGTTGAATATAAAGGAAAGATATATTCAATGCTTCTAAATGAATCTGACTAAATACAATAGCTGATGTTTATAAGTAAAATAAAATTTGTATTTTTTTGATGAAGAAAGGTTATTTTATTTATTTTTTATTTTTTGATTCAAGAGATACATGTGCAGGTTTGTTACATAGGTGTATTATGTGATTGTGAAGTTTGGACTTCTATTAAGCCCATCACCCAGGTGGTGAGCACGGTACCCAATGGATGGTTTCAAAACTTACCTCCTTCTTTCTCTCCCCCCTTTAGGACTTCCCAATGTCTATTTTTCACATCCTTATGCCTGTGAGTATCCAGTGAGCACAAGTGAAAAGGTGAAGTATTCAACTTTCTGTTTCTGTGATAATTCACTTAGTATGATGACCTCCAGCTGCATCCATATGGCTGTAAAGGACATTATTTCATATTTTTTTGTGATGCATAGTGTTCCATGATGTATATGTACCACATTTTCTTTATCCAGTCCACCATTGATGGGTCTACGTGTTTGCTGTTGTATATAGTGCTGCAATAAACATACAAGTTCAGATGTATCTTTTTGGTAGAATGATTTTTGCTCCTTTGGGTATACATTCAGTAGTGGGACCTTTGGGTGGAGTGATACATCTGTTTTAGTTCTTTGAAAAATCTCCGAAGTACTTTCCACAGGGGCTGAACTACCTTACATTCCCCCAAATTTATGAGAATTCTCTTTTCTCCTTAACATCACCAATATCTGTAGTTTTTTTTACTCTTTAATAATAGCCATTCTGACTGGTCTGAGATGGTTTCTCAATGTGGTTTTGATTTTCATTTTTCTGATGACTAGTGATGTGGAACATTTTTTCATATGTTTCTTGGCAGCATGGCTATCTTCCTTTCAGAAGTGTCTGTTCAAGTCCTTTGCCCACTTTTTAATGGTGTTATTTTTTTCCTGTTTATTCATTTAAGTTTCTTATAGATTCTATTTGAATATTAGGCCTTTTTCAGAAGCACAGTTTGCAAATATTTTCTTCTCATTCTATAGGTTGTCTATTTACTCTGTTGATGGTTTCTTTTGCTGTGCAGAAGCTCTTTAGTTTAATTATATCCCACTTGTCATTTTTTGTTTTGCTTTTGAGAAGTTGGTCATAAATTTATTGCCTACCTGATGTCCAGCAGAATATTTCCCAGAATTTTTTCTAGGATTTTTCTAGTTTAAGGTTTTATGTTTAAGCCATTAACCCATCTTGAGTTAATTTTTGTATATGGTGAGAGGTAGGAGTACAGATTCATTCTGTTGCATATGGTTAGTCAGTTTTCCCAGTACCATTTGTTGAATAGGGCATCTGTTCCTCAATGTTTGTTTTTGCCAACTTTGTCAAAGATGAGTTGGTTACAGGTTAGCAGTTTTATTTCTGGGTCTATGTTCTATTGGTCTGTGTGTCTGTTTTTGTACTAGCACCATGTTGTTTTGGCTGCTGTAGCCTGTGGTAAAGTTTCAAATCTCACAATATTATGCCTCTCTGACTTTATTCTTTTTGATTAGAATTACTTTGGCTATTCAAGTTCTTTTGTGTTTCCATATGAATTTAAGTATTTGTTTTTTAATAGATCTGTAGAAATGATGCTGTTAATTTGATATAAATTGTGTTAAATCTGTAGATTACTTTAGGCAGTATATGTATAGACATTTTAACAATAATTTTTAAATCAATCGATGAGCATGAAATGTTTTTCTACTTGTTTGTGTCATCTTTGATTTTTTTAAACAGTGTTTTGTAGTTCTTTTATAGATATCTTTTGACTCTTTAGTAAGATGTATTCCTAGGTATTTTATTTTCTTGCTGTTTGTAAATGACGTAGTGTTCTTGATTTGGTTCTCAGCTTGAACGTTGTTTATCTACGGAAATGCAACTGATTTGGGGCATTCATTTGTGTCCTAAGACTTTACTCAAGTTGTTTATTGAGCACTAGGTGTACTTTGGTGGAAACGTAAGGGTTTTCCAGATTTAGAATTACATACTTTAAAAAAAAATAATTTAACTTATTTTCCTATTTGAATACCTTTTGTTTCTTTTTCTTGTCTGCTCTGGCTAGGACTTCCAATACTAGGTTGCATAGGAGTGATGAGAGTGCGCATCTGTGTCTTGTACCACTTCTAAGAGGGAATGCTTTCAACTTCTGCTCATTAGGTATGACGTTGACTGTGAGTTTGTCATAGATGGCTCTTAATATTTTGAAGAATGTTCCTTCAATGCCTAGATGATTGAGAGGTTTTATCATGAAGGGATGCAGAATTTTATTAAGTGCTTTTGCTCTATCTATTGAGACAGTCATGTGGTTCTTTTTCCTTCTTTTTATCTGGTAGATTACATTTATTGATTTGTGTATATTGAGCCAGCATTGTGTCTTAGGAATAAAGCCCACTTGATTATAATAAATTAACTTTTGATGTGCTTCTGATTGTGGCTTGTTAGTGATTTGTTGAGGAATTTTATATCTGTGTTTTTGTCTATGTTCTTTAGGGTTGTGAGTCTGTAGTTTTCTTTTCTTTTGTCATTGCCATGTTTTGGTATCAGGATAATATTGACTTCATAAAATGAGTTTGGATGAGGTCTTCCTACTCAATTGCTTGGAATAATTTCAGTAGGATTGGTACCAGCTCTTCTTTGTATGTCTGGTAACAGTGAATCTGTCTGGTTTAGGACTTTTTTTTCTGGTAGGTAGATTTATTTATTTTTTATTACTGATTCAATTTTGTGACTCATTTTCGGCCTGCTGAGGACTTCAGTTTCTTCCTGTTTCACTCTTGGGAGGTTGCATATTTCCAGGAATACGTTTATTTCCTCTAGATTTTCTACAGATATTGATTATAATCTCTGATAATCTTTTGTATTTCTTTGGGATCAATTGCAATGTTGCTTGTTTTATTTCTGGTTGTATCTATCTGAATTTTCTTTTCTCTCTTTTTGTAATCTCACCAGGTGTCTCTCAAACTTATTTATCCTTTCAAAAAACCAGCTTTTGAACTCATTGATCTTTTGCATTTTTTAAATCTCAATTTCATTACTTCTGATCTGACTTTGGATATTTATTTTATTCCGCTAGCTTTGGGTGTCGTTTATTCTTGCTTTTCTAGTTCCCTAATGTGAAAGATTGTTTATTTGAGATATTTCTATTTTCTTGATGTGGACCTGCAATGCTATAAACTTTCTTGTCAATACTTCTTTTACAGCAGCCTAGAAGATTTTGTATGTTCTGCCTTTGTTTTCATTTGTTTCAAATAGATTTTTTTGTTTTTGTCTTAATTTCATTCAAATACAAAAATTATTCAGGAGTAAGTTGTTTGATTTCCAGTTATTTGTGTGTTTTTGAGGGTTCCTCTTGGTGTTTCTTTCTATTTTTATTCTGCTGTGGGTCTAGAAGATGTATGGTATAATTTCAATTTCGGGGGGAATTTATGCAAGCTTGATTTGTGACCAAAAAACGTGTTCATAGAGTATTTTTATAGACTATGGTCTCTGTGCAGAGAAGAGTGTATATTTTGTGGTTGTTGGGTGAAGAGTTCTGTAGATACTTGTTAAATTTAATTACTCAACTGTCTAAGTCCAAGCTTTTTTTTTGTTAGTTTTTTTCCTCTGTCTAAGCTGTTAGTGGGCTGTTGAAGTTCCCCTGCTCCATTATTGTGTGGCTTTCCATATCCTCTCTTAGGTTAATTATCAGTTGTTTTATAAATCTGGGTGCTTCTAGTTGGGTTGGCATATATTTAAGTTATTTCTTTTTATAGAATTGAGCCCTTTATCATCATGCAGTGCCCTTTATTGTTCTTTTGAAATTATATTAAAGTCTGCATTATCTGACTTTAAAATAATACATAGTAATACATTGTTTAAATTAACATAATAGATAGTGAGCCCAGTTTTTTGTTTGTTTGTTTTCCATTGCATGGAAGATTTTTCCATCCCTTTACCTTGAGACTATGGATGTCATTAGAAGTGAGATGGATCTTCTGCAGACAGAAGAAGGATGAGTTAAATTTTGTTTAATCCAGTTTGCCACCTTGTGCCTTTTAAGTGAAGCATTTAAGTCATTAACATTCAAGTTAGCTACTGATATATGAGAATTTGTTCATGTCATGTTGTTGTTAAGAAGTTGCATCATGTTCTCAGCTTTGTGGTTGATTTGTGTGGTCAGTAAGCCATGTGATTATGTTGGGAGCAAGCCATGGAGGCCTGCCTGCTGACAAAGTCCAGGGGGCTGAATACCCCGGGTCGCAAAGCGAACCTGGGCAGCTGAGACCCTTGCTTCTTCTACTTTTGTTATTAGTGCAGCCGAAAAGTTCTGTACGGTCTGAGGATGGAAAGCAAAGTTCCACTCATGCCTCTACTACCCCTTACAAAAAGGCAAGAGGGGAATTCATGAAAAATTATCTTCCCTTCATTTGAATTCCTCCCTAGGTTTCCACATCCCCGGCCTCCTGGTATTAGATCATGCAATCACTTTCTTAAACATTGTATTTGGGAAAATTGTAAAAAATCAGAAGGTGCTCAATTCAATGTTTGTCAGGGAACTCACTGGCCTTGCCAGGAAATTATCAATAGAGACTTTAAATATCATGTGCAGGTAGATAATCACTTGTAAGATTTTATTTCTTATGATTGGTGACTAATTGGGGAAATTTGAGAAGCTACACTTTGTATTTTTAGGAAGAGTGCCAATGCAAAAATTACAGTTACTTAATTTCTTAATTTCTACATGTGGTATATTATGCTAAAGAAATTGACAATCACATAAATATTAGAGCACCCTTGGCTTTACTTCCCTTTGTTAAGAAGGTTTTTAATTCTGGTTAGGGATTGTGACTAAGGTGACTTGAGCCCTGAAGACCCATTTTTTTTAC
>CAUYQG010035294.1:0-11290 GCA_963574415.1 Tarsius wallacei | reverse complement strand
TTCTCCCTGTTGTAATCCCAGGATATAATCTTAGTACTCTAACCCCTAGAATACAAACCATGGTGGGAGTACAGTAAATTTAAAAAAATCATTCTGGGTTTTTCTAGTCAGGGGAGTGCTTCCCTTGGCAATTAAGGTTAGGCTTAAGGAGAAACAACTGCATACTATCCACTACTATCCACTTCTGGGCTTGAATGGAAGCTGTTTCTCCACTACCTCAGGAAGCTGAAACTAGATCAAAAGGTAAAAATTCAGAAGCAATGAACATAGGCTCAGGGCTACATAGAGTTTAAAGATTATACCCCTTACACTGGCAGCAACTTAATGATCTAGGTTTTTTCACTTCTGAAATTAATTTAGGTAAGTCCATAGTATTTAATGAACTTTAATAATATTTAACAATATTGCATTGTTTCAAGGGTTGAATTATGTGAAGCCATATGCAAAAATGCTAGGTCAAATTTTGTAAAAGTACAAAGAGAAGGTTTCATTCCCAATGGAATTAGTGAGGTGAGAACAGAGTTCCATATAAAATATGGCTTGTTATTAGTAATTAGAGTGACATGATTATTAGATGGGGTTCACAAAGAGAAACACTTTTGGCAACACAGATTTTCTCTTCCTGTTCCAGAGACTCTTTGTCCAATGGTAGTCAGAACAGTCATTGGAGAGTGGCAAATTTTCCTACAAACCTTAGTTGATGCTAACCTTCAAAGTCTTCAAATGAAGATAGGTTCAACTCCATAAAGAGTTAATAACTCATTCTTATTATTCTAACTGGAGTTTAAGGATTTAAATTATTTCACCCCTGGAATTAACTTAAGCAAGTCCAAAATGCTTAAGACTACACATTGCATTGTTTCAGGGGTTGCTATATGTGAAAACACAAATAAAGTTTCTAGGTCAATTTCTGTAAAAGGACTAAGAAAAGGCCTTTCTCCCTATAGAACTGAAGAGAAAAGAGTACAGTTCCCATATAGAAATATTATTTGTATACTATGGGCTAGAGTAATGTGATTATTTCATGAGGTTCATAAAATAAAAAAAAAAACACATCTTGAGCAAAAAGCAAGTTTGAATGTAATTTTTCTCTACATGTCCCAGGGATATGTTGCTTAGAGGTAATTAGTGCATTCATGGGAGATGGGTAAAACCACCTACCAACTTACATTGATACCAACCTACTAAGATTTCAAATTTATTAGAGTACTGCACACTAGTTAAGAGCTTGGCAAAGCAGATTTGCTGATTTCTTTAAAACATAGCGAGAAAATAAAATATACTGTTCAGATTTCTCTTTCTTTTGTTACTGACAGGTAGCAGATGGATCCACACATTCATAAAGTTTGCAGTATAACCCACTGAGAGTAACATTACACTATTTTTTTGTTTATTTATTGTGAGAAATAGATTCATGTGTCCAAAATACAAAGATGGACATAGAGAATTGAGTGCAGCAAAAGCAATACTTTAGTGGCAGCCTTGCAAGATCAGATATTTGGTGAGCAGGTATCCCTAGAGCAGTTACAGCAAGCAATACATTCTTAATTTTCAGGTCGCTCCCTCAGTTTCTTGTTAACCAAGGACTATGGGATTACAATCTCTCTAGGATGTCGTCTAAGAGAGGTCCAAATAAGTTTAATATAAGTACCTGTTCTACTTGATTAGAGGGCTCCAGCTTTATTTTTATTAAGTTTCATTGTCCCCAAGACAACGTTGGTGGAGGCCATGACAATCCAGGACTTAACATGGGAACTGAATGAAGACACACCTCTGGAAGGCAAAGACCCAGTGGGGTTCCATGTGTGTGGCAAAGCCCCGTGGAATGTCTTGAGGAAAGTTCTTCATGGCTGCCCTGTGACTCATGGCTGGCTAGTTATCCCCATTATAATGTTATGTATGGGTTTCTCAGGAATAATGTACATCAGCCTCCCCTTGAGAAAAAACAGTGTGCCTAAAGCCAAGGATAACAATGTCCTCAATGAAGTTAATGTCTCAATGCTGACTATGCTCAGGAAATGCAGATAATGAAAGAAAATGTCACATTGACCCAGAAAGTTACAGGATCAACTGCTGTAACAGTTCCTGATGAAAAGTATTAACTGCAAGGCAAATGAAACTCTTAAGGATTTTATATTAAAATCATGGTATCGAGAAATGACTGAAACTGGGATTCCTACACAAACAAGTAATTTCAGATTTTACTATCCCCCATCTAGTCATAAATCAGAAGCATTAAAAAATAAAAATAATAATGTAAAGTCCCTGCCTACTGTAAAAGCAGGCTTTTATGTCGGATATAAAATTAGTGACAAAATTTAGTGGGCCCCTAGAGGCAAAAGTAGTATAGAAAATTTATTTTGGCTTAATCCTCTTCTTCCTTATACAGGTGCATATAAGGATGATTTGGTTAGATGGATCTGGATTAATGGCAAAAGAGTAAAATGGAATAACTTGTCTCTATGGGAAAGAATTACATGTAATAGCCCATCCTGGTGTCTTATGCCAAAAGCCCAAAAGATAGCCAGATGTCATAAATATAATGAGTATGTCAAAAGAATAAAGCACAGTTATTGCTATATTAAAGATTGTGAAACCAGGTATAATTGACAGCTTTATTTAACTTTTAAAAACTGCTTGTTTAAAATAGTTAAAATTTAAGGTGTTAAGCCATTAGAGATAGAGTTTGGTAAAAAAAAAAAAAATCACATATGTTTAAATTTAAACCTTTTTTACGTTTTGATTTTTTAGCTTAGAATAAGATACGTTTTATAAATTTTATAGATATAAGGTTAAGTTAGTAAGGTTGAGAATTTAGCAAGTGGTAATGGTGACAAACACAAAAATAAGTTTTAGGTTTTGACGTTTTTAAACAATATCTGTTAAGCATTAGTTTTGAAATTATATTACGTAAGAATGTTTGTGTATAGCGATTGTAGCTAAGAAATAACGTCCGCTTGTAATTGTCTAACCACAAAGTGACCAATTTGTGGTTGTGATTTCACTATAAATAAATGATATCTGGCCTATGAAAATTTGCCAGAATGCCTGAAGAAACTCTGGTCTCTACTCTTCCTTCGCCTTCTCACACCTACTTCCCGGGTCCCTGTGAACCCTTGGAGCAGGACTCTGACAACTGGCGCTGGAAAAGGGGACTGGAGGAAGGTAAGCCCCCCCTGATGTTTCCTTTGAGTAAGGACTTCATCCATAGGGTACTGCAGAACCCCTGTGAGTGAGTGCAGGTTGAGACAGGGTGAACAATAAGACTTGAGAAGCTTTGAGCCTCTGTCATGGGAAATTCGGGGTCCAAAGACAGACGTATGCATGTTGCTATTATTAAAACCACACTGGAGAAAAAAGGAATAAAGATAAGTAAAAAGACACTAATGGAATTCTTACAGTTTGTTCAGACAGTAAGCCTTTGGTTTCCTGATGAGGGAATATTGGATGTGGATACCTGGGACCAGATAGGTAAAAATATGAAAACGTGGTATCAAAGAAATGGGGGTAAGGGGATGCCTGTAGATGAATATTACATCTGGAATGTCCTAAGACAGACTCTGGAGTTGGAGCCATCTTATGGAGTCATCCCTAGGCCACTCCAAGAGGTGACACCACTATTAAAGAATAGACCATTCTCTAGAACCTCATCTAAGTTCTTTCCCTTAAAGGAAGAATCAGACTCATCAGATAGCAGTGAGGATGAAGGAGGAGGGCCAAAGGAGCATAAAAAGAATAAAGATGATGACACTGATGATCAGTTGTTACCTGAGGCTGAGAACGAATTGGAAGATGAGGCAGCCAAATATAATAACCCTGACTGGCCACCTCTAACTAAAAGTCTCCCATCTTCCTCTCGAGTCACAAGAATTCCTAAGGTAAAAAGGCATCATGTGTATATAGTAGGATTTCAGGGAGCTATACAACAGGCCCATGAGCAGGGAGCACTGCTGCATTGTTTTTCCATATCACAGGAATGGGATGAGCTAACATGGGAGGTCTTGCCATATAAATTACTGAAAGAAATTAAAACTGCTGTCCATGAATATGGCCCCAATTCTCCCTATACTTTGACTTTGGTAGAAGGATTGGCAAATCAATGGATGACCCCACATGATTGGTGCCAGGTTGCTAAGGCCTGTCTCCCTGGAGGAAGTTTTTATGTATGGAAAATGGAATATAAAGAATTAACTAAAAAGGAGCTAAGTATGCAGACAGGAGGAGGGGACACCACGCAGTCACCAAGGATATGCTTATGGGAGAAGGCACTCACTTAGGAGTTGCTGAGCAACTAAACATATCCAAATAAATTTTACAGGGTATCTCAGCAATGGCTTTGGGGGCTTGGAAGTGACTGCCACCCCCGGATCAAAAGGTCCCAGGGTTGGTTAACATTAAACAACAGTCTTGATGAACCTTATGAGGACTTTGTAGCCAGACTGGTTGAGGCAGTAGATAGAATGGTACTGAATAAAGCAGCTGCAGAATTAATCATTAAACAGATAGCCTTGGAGAATGCTTCACTTACCTGTCAGGCCTTTATAAGACCTATTAGAAAGTCAGAGGATGTGTCTGATTTTGTAAAGGCCTGTGCGGAAGTCACACCTTCCTATATGCAGGGTGTTGCTACAGCAGCTGCCCTTCAAGGTCAAACTGCATCACAGTTTCTTTCTAATCAAAATAATAAAAAGAACAAGAACAGGGGGACATGTTTTACCTGTAGACAACCTGGGCATTTTAGCAGACAATGCACTGGAGTTATAACCCCTCAAATTCAACAGACTCAGCTTCCATGAGTAACTAATAATGCACCACCCAAGCCTTGCAATAGGTGTGGAAAAGGGTTTCGGACCAGGGATTGTCGCTCTAAATTCCATAAGAATGGTACTCCTTTGGCTACACAAGTACAAACAAAAAATCCGCCACAGCAGTGAAACTGGAACCAGGGCCAGTACTGGACCCCTCAAATAATAGGGCAACTCAGCAGAGTCAAAACCCCTTCCTGCCAGTATCCAACAACACAGGCGAGCAACCCCAGGTAGTGCAGGATTGGACCTCAGTTCCTCCACCTCAGCAATATTAACCTCAGACGCTGATGTAACTCATCTCCCTACTGAGACTTATGGCCCTTTGCCAAAGAGAACTATGGGGTTAGTGATAGAAAGAAGTTCTATTTCCCTTCAGAGAATTCAGGTTATTCCAGGAGTCATAGATTCAGACTATACTGGAGAAATAAACATCCTTCTTCAACCTCCAACTAAAACAGTGATTATTCATGCAGGGCAGAGTATTACTCAATTACTCCTGTTGCCTTTCAACTCAGTAGGAGAACCGGTTTCTCAGGAAAGCAGAGGACAAAAGGGCTTTGGTTCTAGTGACATGGCCTTCTGTATACAGGGAGTAAAAAGTAAAAGACCCACTAAGATTTTAAAAATACAAGGAAAACAAATTGAGAAACTATTAAATACTGGGGCTGATGTCTCTTGTGTTTTAGGGAATGATTGGTCTTCCAATTGACATACTCCAGTTACCCTCTCTCACCTGGTGGTATTGGGACATGCTTCTAAGGTTGACAAATGTTCCCAGATGCTTCCTTGGTCAGACGAGGAACATCAAGAAACCTTTCAGCCTTATGTGTTGCCATCACTGCCATTTACTTTGTGGGGCAGAGATGTGCTGGAACACATGGGCGTACATTTAGTGAGCCCTAACTCATTTGCCTAGGACCAAGTGATTCAAATGGAATTCCACCCTAATAAAGGTTTGGGAAAACATTTACAAGGGAATGTTTGTCCTGTTTCCCCTAAAAAATAATAAAGACAAAAGAGGATTGGAGGTCAGGATTTATCATAGGGGCCACTGAATTGACAGCTGATCCTGTCACTTGGAAGTCTGATAATCCAGTATGGGTAGAACAGTGGCCACTAAATGATGAAAATTTTCAGCTGTTAATGAACTAGTAAAGGCTCAACTACCTAAAGAATATATAGAGTCCTCAGTTAGCCCATGGAATTCTCCAGTTTTTAAAAAAAAAAAAAAATCAGGAAAGTGGAGAATGTTGCATAATTTGAGAAAGATAAATAAAAGTATGGAAACTATGGAAGGCCTGCTGGCAGGCTATTCCCATGGCTATTCCTAAAGAAAACAGTATATTATTGACTTACAGGATTGCTTTTTCACTATTCCTATACATCCAGAGGACAGACAAAGGTTTGCTTTTAGTGTACCAGCAGTGAATATTATTAGGCCTTATCAATGATATCAGTGGAAAGTTCTTCCACAAGGGATGAAGAATATTCCTAATATCAGAATGTCAGAAATTTGTTGATCAGGCAATCCAACCTATTAGAACTTGTCATTCTTCTGTATATATAATCCATTACATGGATGACATTTTGCTGTCCCACCCAGGCCGTGAGTACATTATGAATGTTCTGTCAGAATTAATTGAGTCTTTAGAATATTATGGATTGCAGATAAGATACAAGTGCAACCTCCATTCTTATATCTAGAGAGAATTATTACAGAGGAATATATTACACCTCAAAAACTAGAAATTAGAACAGATCATTTACAAACTTTGAATGATTTTTTAAAACTCTTAGAAGATATCACTTGGATCCAGTCATATTTAAAGTTAACTACTGCCAAGCTAAAGCCCTTGTTTGATGTTTTAAAAGGAGACTCTAATCCAAAATCCCCGCGGCAGATAACTCCTGAGGCAATGGAGGCTTTGAAATTAGTTTAGGAAAAAAATCTCTGAACAAAAGGTGGTGAGATTAAATTATCAACTCCCTTGGTATTTTATTATTCTTCCTATACCTTACACCCCTACAGGATGTTTATGGCAGCAAGGACCTTTCGAGTGGCTGCATTTACCTGTGTCAGCTAAAAGGGTGTTAACTTCCTATCCTGCATTAATTGCTACCCTGATTTCTAGAGGCTGAAACAGAAGTAGGGAGCTTTTTGGCCAAGAAATGTCAGAAATTGTTTGTCCTTATACAGTTGATCAGGTCCAAAAATTAATTCAAGAAGATATTGACTGGCACATAGCATTAATAAACTTTACAGGGAAAATTTCTTATCATTTACCAGAGCATCCATTACAATTTTTAAAGCAGGACACTGCGATCTTCCCCAAAAGATGTTTTAGTCAGCCTTTGTCTGCACCTGCAGCTCTAGTATTTACAGATGGATCCTCAAATGGAGTAGCAGCTATAGTTATCAATGGCAAAACTAATACTTTTTTTTCTTCCCCATCCCCACTAATACTTTTAAAACCCCAGAAACATCAGCACAAAGAGTGGAACTTTACGCTATTATCACGGTTTTCCAGCAATTGTCAGATGAAGCATTTAATTTGTACTCAGATCAAAGTATGTCGTTTCATTGTTTCCTCATATTGAAACTGCTCCGTTAACACATAGCTCTTCTACTGTAATTTCACTTTTACATACACTTCAGCATATAATTCAAGCTCGAACCAAATCATTTTATGTAGTGCATGTTCGAGCTCATTCTTCTTTGCCTGGCCCTATTCATGAAAGGAATGCCATATCAGACTCTCTAACCAAGGCATTTGTTGTAGCCCCTATTTTACAAGCTACGCAGAGCCACGCCTTGCACAATCAAAATGCTACAGCACTGCGATTGCAGTTTAAAATCTCTAGAGAGTCAGCTAGAGCTATTGTTTGGGACTGCGAGGCATGTCCCACTCATCAGTCTGCATTACCGATGGGAGTAAATCTCCAGGGCTTGCGTCCTAATGACCTGTGGCAAATGGACGTAACTCATAGTCATAGTTTTGGAAGACTGTCTTATGTGCATGTCTGCGTAGACACATATTCACATGCTGTGTGGGCCACTGCCTGTACTGGAGAAGCATTTGAACATGTTGAACATTTATTTGCATGTTTTTCTGTTCTAGGAATGCCTAGGGCATTAAAGACAGACAATGCTCCTGCTTATACTTCAAAGGCATTTCAGGATTTCTGTACAACATTTAGAATATCTCATTCCACAGGAATTCCTTATAATCCTTAAGGTCAGGCCATTGTGGAATGATCCAACCAATATCTTAAAACAGAAATCATGAAACTACAAGAGGAATCATTCAAGTATTCTTCACCTCAACATTTACTCAATCATGCTTTATTCATGATTAATCATTTAAATGTCAGTTCCACTGGTAATACAAATTTTGTACAACATTGAGCCATCAATACACCTCCACCTATGTTAGTAAAATGGGAATGTCTTTTAAAAAACCAATGGCATGGACCAGATGCCCTTTTAACTTTTGGCTTGAGGCTATGCCTGTGTTTTCCCACAGTACGCTGACTCACCAATTTGGATACCGGACCACGTTGTTCGACCTTAAGACCCACCTATGGTATTCGGGAACAGCGAGTCCATCACGACCCCCAAGAAGATGACTGCCTCTGCTGCCGCCTCCAACTCGTCCACCCCAGCCATTGCCAATGGTTGCTGAAGAAGACTCTGATTATGACGATGTTTCCATCAAATATGCAGGAACTGCACCCCTCCCTCCTACACAGCCCCCCATCCCGGTCCTTCCTGTTTAATTATCAGGTCTTTCCATTTCTCAATCTTCTCGTTGCTGGTCCAAGGCCACTCATCAAGCTCGTCCGCCAACTTGGGGAGATGTGAAGGCACTCAGTGCCGCTGCAGAGCAGCTAGTAGCTTCACAAGGCAAACCACTTAATTCTTCTACTTTTTTTATTGCTATGCTTGCCATTGTGGCCATCCAGGTATGTCTTCCTTTTGTGCATTGTTCTCTCAATCCCGCTGTTCTGTACTGGGCTTATATTCCTGACCACCTTTATTGCATCCGGAAGTTTTCACTAACAATTCTAATCTTTTTGGAGGTGAAGTTTCCTCCTTTATAGCTCCTCGTATATCTGCTTATTTTAATTATACTGGCCACTCCTCTTCTCCTATTTTTTTTTTTATCCATAGGACTAAAGTCATATCCTGGATGTGTTTCGCTAGCTTACAGAACATTGCTGTCTGACTCTCCTGATCGTACAATTCTTCCTCTCTATCGCTCATTATAGGTGCTCTGTTTTCCATCCATAGCAAACTTTTACAACCCATCACACCTTTCTACCTTTCAAGAAGAACTACCCTACCTTTCGACCTCTGCTATCTTTGTCTCCTTGAAAAGGGGCTAGTTTTCATAATCATATTTGGGGTTATGTGAACCCTCACAATGGCTTTCCTAAATGGGTAGATTGTGCTCTTGTTAATAGAGCTGTATATTATTTTTTAATCTAATTCTACCTTTCCTCGTGTTTTCGACTGGTCAGTCTCTAGCCCCGGATATGATTACAGACAATACTTAGACTTTTCTAGTTCTCGATAGTTGTGGGACCCCAAAAACTTCTTATTCCCCATCCCACGATTATAGATCATTGGTTCACCCCAGGGTGGGTGACCCTTTCATTTTTATACTCCCCTTCTTCACACCCTGTATTAAAATCACAGTTGTTCAGAATTTTTGTAGCTACTAATATAACTATCCTTAAGTGACCCCTTTCCACATTTATTACAGGAATTCAAGCTTGTGTTACATCTCCTTTTGTCCTCTTTGTGGCTCCTTTAAATACATTTTTTTTTCTATGTATAATGTTTTTTCTTTTTTTGGCATTATGCCGAAATTGTTTTATTACCAATTGCATAAATTTTTCTATAACTCCAAATCATTTTTCACTTTTATGGCAACCATCATATGTATTGCTTCCTGTTAACCTTTCAATGCCTTGGTATTTTGACCCAGGAATGTATGCTTTAATTTAGTTTCTGATGTTTATCCCACCCTAAAAGATTTGTGGCAGCATTAATTTTAGTTATTACTGCATTAATTGTCATTATTGGATCTGTTGCTGCTTTCATTATTGCATTGGTTCAGCAAGTACATACCGCTGATCAAGTAAATGAATTATCCAAAAATATTAGTTTGGCTTTATTCACTGAAGAGCAGATAGACAAAAGTATTATGGATAGGTTGAATGCTCTAAAGAATGCCTTATTATACATTGGTAATCAAATTCAACATATTAAGGTTCAACTGTCCACTGCATGCCACACACAATATAAATGAATTTGTGTTACCCCTTTACCTTATGATGACACAAAAATAACTTGGTCTCAAGTACAATCTAACTTAAAAGGTTTCTGGGAATCTAATGAAATGGCTCTTAATATTCAGCAATTACACAATCAGATAAGAACACTCTCCCAGGCTCATTTACAAAGTATATTGGCTAGTAAGGTAGCACAACATTTTTTGGAGTCAGTTTCTTCATTTGTCTCTTCTCATTTTTTATGGTCCATGATATACAATTTCATTGCCATTGGAGTAATTATTTCTTTGTTAATTTTATTTCTTCCAGTCATCATCCGACGTCTAAGCTCATCAAGAAGAACTGCTCAAAAAGAAATTCACCTTCTAAATTAAAAAATGAAATGGGGGAGATGGCGGAGGCCATGAGAATCCAGGACTTAACATGGGAACTGAATGAAGACGCCCCTCTGGAAGGCAAAGCCCCAGTGTGGTTCCGTGTGTGTTGCAAACCCCGCAGAAAGTCTTGAGGAATGTTCTTCATGGCTGCCCTGTGACTCATGGTTGCCTAGTTATCCCCATTATAATGTTATGTTTGAGTTTCTTGGGAATAATGTACATCAGCATCCGCCTGGAAAAAAAAAACAACATTGGCCTAAAGACAAGGATAACAATATTCTCAATGAAGTTAATGTCTCAATGCCGACTATGCCTCAGGAAATGCAAATAATGAAAGAAAATGCCACAATGACCCAGAAAGTTACAGGATCAACTGCTGTAACAGTTCCTAATAAAAAGTACATTATTAACTGCAAGGTAAATGAAACTCTTAAGGATTTTATATTAAAATCATGGTATCGAGAAATGATTGAAACTGGGACTCCTACATAAACAAGTAATTTCAAATTTTACTATCCCTCATCTAGTCATAAATCAGAAGCATTAAAAAATAAAAATAATAATGTAAAGTCCCTGCCTACTGTAAAAGCAGGCTCTCATATCGGATATAAAATTAGTGACAAAATTTAGTGGGCTCCTGGAGGCACAAGTAGTATAGAAAATTTATTTTGGCTTAATCCTCCATACAGATGCATATAATGATGATTTGGTTAGATGGGCCTGGATTAATGGCAAAAGAGTAAAATGGAATACATTTTTCCTATAGGAAAGAATTAAATGTAATAGCTCATCCTGGTGTCTTATGCC
>CAUYQG010035293.1:0-31515 GCA_963574415.1 Tarsius wallacei | reverse complement strand
ATTACAGGCAAAGAGCTAATTTCTTCACTTTATTAAGAGTTCCTATAGATCAGTAAGATGACAAACAATAAATCAATAAGAAAATAGACAAATAACATGAACAGTTCTTATGGAAAATACAAATGATTCTTTTTTTTTTTTTGAGTCAGAGTCTCACTCTGTCGCTCAGGCTGAAGTGCAGTGGCATGCTCATGGCCACTGCAGCCTTGACCTGTTGGGCTCAGGTGATTCTTCTGCTTCAGTCTTCTAAGTAGCTGGAACTATGGGGTGTGAGAACACGACTGACTAATTTTTCTTGATTTATTGTAGAGACGAGGTCTCATCAAGTTGACCAGGCTGGTCTTGAACCCCTGAACTCAGGCAATCCTCTTACCTCATCCTCCCAAAGTGCTGGGATTACAGGCATGAGTTACCATGCCTGGGTAAATGGATCTTAAACATATTTAAACATGCTCAACCTCATTCATAATCAATAAAATACAAATTAAAACTGTACTGAGATACCATTTCTTACCTATAAGATTGGCAAAGAAAAATAAAACCAATAGCACACTGAGTTGGCAAAGGAGTGGATAACTGGCATTGTCATTATGTTTTTATTAGGAGTATATATTGGTCTTATAATTATATAAGGCAATTAGCAATATATAAAAATATTTTTACGTATAGTTTAATATATATATAAAATCTCCTTGACTCTGTAATTCCTCTTTGAGGAATTTATCCTACAGATATGTATAAAATGACATACATGCAAAGTTTCTCATCATATAATTGTTTGAAATAGCAATATGAAACAAATATTGATCTACAGGACACTGGTTAAACAAACCATTAAATAGTCATTTAATGGAGTATAATGTAGTCATCAAAAAGAATGTGGAAGCCTTTTATGTACTGATATAGAATGATCTTCAACTATTACAGTTAAGTGAAAAAAAGCATGGTGCTGAACAGTAAGTAGAGAATGTTACCGTTTATGTGAAAAGAGAGTATGTGTGCAGGAGTGGAAGATTATCTGTACTGTGTTTATTTAGATATCCCTGGAATACTTCTGGAAAGATCTACTTCACAGTGCTAGTTTATGGGACTGGGAAATGAGGTGGTTAGGGGACAGAGAAACAGACTGTACTGTACACTCTTGCAACTTTAAAAATCTATGTGAACCTATTTTCAACTCAAAAATAAATAGATACAATAATAACAAGTATTGCTTAGGATATGGAGAAATGAACATTCCCAGACTCTGCCAGAAGGGATGTCAATTAGTTTTTTTCTGGAGAACAATTCAGCAACAGATACCAAAGGCCTTAAAAGATACATTCCCAGGCCAGGTGCGGTGGCTCATGCCTATAATACCAACACTCTGGGAGGCCGAGGTGACAGCCTGAGCCCACAGGTTTGAGACCAGCCTGGGCAACTTGGCAAGATCTCATCTCTACAATAAATTAAAAAATTAGCTGGGCGTGGTGGCGCGTGCCTGTAGTTCCGGCTACTTGGAAGGCTGAGGAGGAAGGATTGCCTGAATCCAGCAGGTCAAGACTGCGGTGGCTGTGAGCATGCCACTGTACTCCAGTCTGGGTAACAAAAGTGAAACTCCAACTCAAAAAAAAAAAAAAAAAATACATTCCCTTTGACCCAGCAATTACCCTTCTAGGAATTTACCCTAAGAAAATAATCAGATGTGTATAAATATTTACACAGGAAGATACTTGTTGCCAAACAATTTGCTAACATTAGGAGATGTTAAATTACAGTTCTTCTCTGTAATGGAACACTAAGCAAGCTGTAAAAAATTATGTTACAGTGGAAAGTTTAATAACATAAGAAAATGGGCACAAGAAATTATTGAGGGGAAAAAAAGCAGGTTACAAAACAGTAAGTGCAGTATTATCTCAATTTTGTAAAAGAAAAATATATTTTCAGAAAAAAAGGTCTGGCTGGATGGATGTAAGCAAAAATGCTAACAGTGCTTATCAGTGGTTATGAGATTTTTTTTACTCTTTATGCTTCTCTACTGTATATTTTCCAAAGTAAACATATATTGCCTTTACAATCAGACAAAAACAACAAATATTATTTTAAAAAAGAAAATTTCTAGAAAATTGCAAAGCACTATAATCACTAAAATACTAGCTTCATGAAATTAGAAAACTCATCTCCCTCAACATCCAGATCCAACCTTAATTTTTTGTCTGACTTCAATCTTTATTTTATCATTTTTTCTTGAGTAACTCCCCATGTGATCATATTTACTATGCACATACATAAAGTTGAAGAGATTAGCTGTGAAAAAGAACTATTAAGCCATTTATCACTGGATCATTACATCTAATGGACTTTAATCCTTCAGCAATCGCTAAAGCTTACATTATTTAGCTAAATACTTTGTTATAATACTACAAAGCAGGGATTTTATCAGCTGTAGAAGCTGCTGTTGTAGCCGTGATAGTTTTTGGAAAATTAATTCCAAACGTTAAGCATAAATCTGTTAAAGATTCAGAGTAGGGATATAGCCTTTAAATTTCCACTCATTCTTTTAATATACAAGATCACAGATACGGTGCAAGGGATTGATACAATCTTGCTTTAAAACCATATAAATCTCTTAAAAACGATAGAAGGAAGTTTCTCAGGGGATCTTGTTCCAGTTCTTAATATGAAAGCAGGACAATAAGAGTAAGATTGTTAAAAGCCATGATTTCTCCCAAAAATCTCACTCAGTGATGGTTAGTGTAACTTAAAATATTTTTTGACTACCACTAATATTAGCATGTACACTGACAACCTTCAAAATGGATTCAATTGGGCTGTGGCCAATGAACTTTTTCCTTTCTAGCTTAATCTGAGTTGTACAGGTTGAAAGCTAACACTGGCTAACTAAAATCCAGCTGTTCTCTAAATCAGGACTATCAAGCTAATAGCCTCATCAGACATTTAGACAAAAATGGCATAAAATTCAGTGAGAGCCGACAGATATGGTCAGGGCAGGCAAGGGGCCAATAACCCTATTGCTACTAGGTGGCTAAAGGAATATGGGAATAGAAGTTTCTTGAAGAGATTTGGGACATATAAACTATCTTTGTTTTAGAATACAACCAACAGCAGAATTTTGCCAGGTTTCCTTTTCAAATCCATTTCACAAATTATAGACAAAGACAACACAGGCTATGAAATTCAGCAGCATGGCTGTATCTCCTGGAGAAACATGCATCGGTAAGTTGTAGAGCTGGGAGTATTTTACCTTAGAGTATAGCACTACAGCACCAGTATAATCCTTCTCCTGAAATTTTTTGTTTCCTTCTTCTCTGTAGAAAAGGGGTGCGTCGGAGTCCTTTTCCACCAAATAACCTTTAGAAAGTCTTTTTAAAAACATCTCATCCTCAGGTCTTCATGAAGAAAGAGAGAAACAAAAAAAGTAGAAATTTGTTATTTCAAGGAAAGCTCCAAGCCACTGCACTTGAAACAGCGTTTTGCTGGACCACATGAGGTTGTATGTAATGTATAATGTGACCAGAAGGGGGAAACTGTCATTGTTTTAGAAACACAGACACCAGAATTTTATTTAGATAACTGAGTGCTAATTTTTTTATTCCTTTTTATTTTTATTATTTATTTATTTTTTTTGAGTTGGAGTCTCGCTCCGTCGTCCAGACTGGAGTGCGGTGGCCGCTTCCGGCCACCGCAGCCTCGACCTGCTGGGCTCCGGCGATCCTTCCGCCTCAGCCTTCCGAGTAGCTGGAACTACAGGCGCGCGCTACCACGCCCGGCTGATTTTTTTGATTTATTGTAGAGATGAGGTTTCGCCTGCCCAGGCGGGTCTCGAACCCGCGGGCTCAGGCAATCCACTCACCTCAGCCTCCCGAGGCGCGGGATGACAGGCTGAGCCACCGAGCCCGGCTACATATATATATATTTTTAACCTGTCAAGTTACATTGAATGAGTTTTGAATGTTGGACCAACCTTGCACTCCTGATATAAATCCCATTTGATCTTGATATATTATCCTTTTTATATCCTTTTTAGATTTGATTTGCTAATATTTTGTTAAGGACTTTTACACCTATATTCATGAGGGGTATAGGTGTGTAGTTTTCTTATAATGTCTTTGTATATTTGGGTTATCTGTTTTTTCCTGAGGTGAGCTTTGGTAGTTTGTGTCTTTCAAATAATTTGTTCATTTCATCTAAGTTGTCAAATTTGTAGTTATAAAGTTGGGCAAAATATTCCCTTATTATCTTATTATCTTTTTAATGTTCATAGGATCTATTGGGATACTCTCTCTTTCATTTTTGATATTAGTAATCTCTTTTTCCTGATCAATCTGGCTAGAAGTTTATCAATTTTGTTGGCATTTTCAAAGAGTCAGCTTATGGTTTTCATGTATTTTCTCTATTGCTTTTCTGTTTTTTATTCACTGATTTCTACATTATCTTTATTATTTCTTTCTTTCTACCTGCTTTGGGTTTAATTTGCTCTTCTTTGCCTAGTTCCTTGAGATGGACAGTTAGCTAATTGATTTTGAACTTTCTTCTTTTTATTTATTATTATTATTATCATCATTTATTTATTTATTTATTGTAGAGACGAGGTCTCACCAAGTTGCCCAAGCTGGTCTTGAGCCCCTGAGCTCAGGCAATTCTCTTGCTTCGGCCTCCCAAAGTGCTACAATTACAGGCTTGAGCCACCACGCCCAGTCCCTGGACTTTCTTCTTTTTAAATATTGCCACTTAATACTGCAACTTTCCCTCTATTTACACTGCGTTAGCTGCATCACACAGACTTTGATATGTTATATTTTCATTGTTATTCAGTTCAAAATATTTTCTAATATCCTTTGTAATTTCTTTCATATATTTTTTATTGCTACATACAGGTATATTAAATTTTTAAAAAATCCATAGATGAAAAGGCTACACAGCAATTTCCAGATAAGGTTTATTCCTGGGAGTGAGGGGTACATGGAAATGGAAAAAGTAGTAAATATTCACAATGCTCGTCACCATTTCAGTTCTCTTCTTCTGAGCACACAACAGGATTATACTTCACTGCCCCTTGGAAGTTGGACATGGACACATGACTTGCTTTAGCCAATGAAACGTGAGCAGAAATGACATTTCCAAAGAAGCATCGAAGAGCCAGTGCATGAGACGTCATGCTCTCTTCCCTGTATAGTGAACCTGAAGCCTTTTGCTGAGATCACAGCGTTTTAAAATGGTGGAGCATCTCTCAGACTGGGTTCCTAAGAGACGGCAACAAATATAGCCTTATCCAGCCAACCCTCACTGATTTTAGAGATTGAGAAAGAAATAGACTTTTTTGGTTAAAGCTATTGAGATTTGGAGTTTGTTTTTTTACTACAGCATAGCCTAGCCTTTTCTGACTTATGCAGGGAGCTTTGATTGTATTTATGAGTTTTTATTTTTTTATTTTTACAAATCTAAAGATTCCTTTGTTAACACAGTATCAGGTCATATAATTTTCTATACTTTCTGTATATTTAAAATAATTTTAAAGGAAAAAAACAATATTAGAAGAGAAGGAGCAGAAGAGGAGGAGGCAACTAGGGTGATTAACTTCTTTTTTTCTATCCCCCAGGTTGTTTCTCCATTTATCCTTTGGATTTGGGAAGTGAGGGAGAGAGGTTCCAGTCAGATCAACATCTATGAGCAGATGCTTCTCACCCTCACCCTGCTTCTTCTTGTCACTTGTCATCATCTGGTACATTATTTATTTCTTGTATGGTTATTGTCCCCTCTACCATCTAGAAAGTAAACTCCTTGAGACTCAGACTTTATTTGATAACTCCAGTGTCTAGAATGGTGCCTGGCATGCAGAAGTCACTGAATATGTGTTTATTAAGTAAGAGCATGCAAGAGATTGTTTCTACCACTCATTTCTGCCCAGGGAGGACAGCGGACATGCTTTCTTCCGGTTCCATGTTCCTTCTCACCTTCCCTTCCCTCAAAGTGAACACAAACGGAATTGATGAATGTGTAAGTAGCTTTTTACACAAAGGTCCAGATATTTGTTTCAGAACCATGTTTCTGTGTTGTGTGTACGCGTGTGTATGTGCGTAAGTACCTGTGTCTGTCTATCTGGACAAGGAATGAGGGAAATTGGGGACAGCCATCTTCTACTTCATTCCCTGCCCAGGTGGGAATCTGGTTAAGAACGTCTAGAGAGGCACCACCCTGCCAGTGCCTCCGTGCAGGGTCAGGGAGCGGCTGGGAGCTTAGTTTTCTCCAGAAAATGTGGAGAACATGTTATGAGGCTCTTTAGCAACCTCTGCACCTCTTCTTGGCTGCAGAAATTCCCTGGCCACCTGGGTACTGAGACACTCTGGCTCCACCAGCCCACGCAGAAACCTGGACCCATGTAATTAGACATAATGACACATGGAAGGAGCTTTCAGAATCTCAGGTTCTAATGACACACTCGCCTCCCAGCTCACCTCAGGGGCCAGCGGGGCTCTAATTAGGTCTGGTGCCAGCAGGTGGGAAATCCAAGCTGTGAAAGCACAAGGAGAGAACCCTGGCCTTGGAGTTTGTCAACCTGTACCCCAAGTCCAATTTGGCTGCTTTTTGTATATTTTACATAATTAAACTTTGGGTATGTTATTTCCCTTCTTAAAACCCCTCCATATTCTCACCTGTAAAATGAGGTTATGAATTTACACCACAAAAAGCTATTGTTGTAAGGAGTGTTACGTCTTTTTCTCCAGGGAGGCTGTCAGTGAGATTGGGATGGGTCTAGGTGAAACCTGCCCCAGGCCAGGGCTAGGGTCCTGGGGAGGGACCTCAGGCAGGTGCAGGGGAAGCTGCCAAACCTCCAAAGTCCAGTTGGCAAAAGGTAGTTCTCCAGAAGCTCATTGGAGGACCCCTGTCACATATTACCAAATGGGCTGATTTTCCAAAAGGAGTATTTTGTTTGATGATGTTCAATGTACATTCTTCTAATGGATGTAGTCCCTTACTGGCAGTGTTTCAGGGACTATTCAATTTGTCCAAAGCTAAGGGTCATAACATATTCAATTTGTGCAAAGCTAAGGGTCATAACACAGTGTATTTATTCTCCTTAAGTAATATCCTATAATATGTTTTTCTCAGTATCACATGGGGATTTTTTGTTTCCAGACTGATTTTTTTTTCTTTTTCGAGTTGGAGTCTTACTCTGTCACCCAGCTGGAGTGCAGTGACATGCTCACGGCCATTGCAGCCTCGACCTGCTGGGCTCAGGTGATCTTTCTGCTTCAGCCTTCCAAGTAGCTGGAACTACAGGTGTGTGCCACCATGCCCAGCTAATTTTTTGATTTATTGTAGAGGTGAGGGCTTGCCATTTTGCCCAGGCTGGTCTCGAACCTCTGAGTTTAGGCAATCCTCTTGCCTCCACCTCCCAAAATGCTGGGATTATAGGCATGAGCCACCGAGCCCAGCCAAACTGACTTTTTAAAAAATCCCTGAAAAAAGTAATTTTTTCTTTTTTATCAACACATTAGCATTTGGGGGATTCTTTTGCAGATTTTGTTAAATAGTCAACTCAACAAGTTGTCCAAATATACTGCTTAGCTCAAAATGCATTCATTTTAATTATATTTTTATATTTTGATTTAACTTTTATGGAAGTTTTGCATGTAGTTTGATCTGCAAGACTTATAATGAAAAACAGCTGATTCCTGTTTAATCTGTCTTTGTCTCCAACTCTCAGCTATCAGAAGCTGCTTTTTAACAAGAAACAGTGGTTTCTTTATTTACCTTTATGTTTCTACTGTCGTCACGTGCTTATACTGCTATTTCTTTTTCTTTTCCTTCCTTCCTTCCTTCCTTTCTTTCATTGGAGTCTTACTCTGTCACCAGGCTGGAATGCAGTGGCACAATCATGGCTCACTGTAACCTCAACCTCCTGGGCTCAGGCGATCCTTTCACCTCAGCCTTCCAAGAAGCTGAGATTACAGGCACACACCACCAAGCCTGGCTAATTTATTTACTTATTTTTTTAAAGATGCTTTCTCACTATGTTGCCTAAGCTGGTCTTGAATTTCTGGGCTCAGACAATCCTTTTGCCTTAACCTTTCAAAGTGCTGGCATTATAGGTGTGAACCACTGTGCCCATTCTATACTGCTATTTCTTGACTTTTTAGTTTTAGATATAATCTACAGTCTTCCAATTTTGGAAGATTAGAATTTTCTTCCCATACAATTCTGCTCCTGCTTCTCCAGTACCATCTTCCTGATATGATCATATTATAATTTTGGTTTGATAAATATTTGGGGTTTATTTTGTGGCCATGTAAACATTGCTTGACAGTCCAGCTATGAAGAGTACTGTTACTACATTAATTTTCTTGTACAGCTTTCTGTTTCCTCTAGAATGGCTAATTTTCTGGCTCTTTATTTATAAAAAAATTTTTAAGATGCAGGGCGGGTTATGTAGCTCAGGCTTGTCTTGAACTCCAGGGCTCAAGTGATCTTCCTGCCTCAACCTCTTGAATAGCTGAGATTACCGGCAGGCCCCACCAGGCCTGGCTTAATTTTCTGGTTTTTTTGCTTGCTTGGCTTCTAGGTGCCCATCCCGATTAACCCCAGCCCCTCATCAGAAGGTGAGTTCATCAGGTAACCTTTCTGCTTACTCTTTTTCTTGGACACATTCATCTGGAAGACTCCTTTAATTCTTTAGAAATTGTGCTACAGGGAATTAAAAATAATTTTATTTACAAATATTTCAAATGATAGAAAATGTGCACAAACAGTACAAATAATTCCATATGTTCTTTATCCAGACACTTCATTCAAACTTCACCAGTTGCCCCAAGAGATCACTTAGAGAAAGGGACCAACCTAGCATGATGTGATGCCTTTCTTGTCTCCTTCAGTCGAGAGCGGTTCCTCTGTTATGCCTTGAGTTCCAGACTCCTGATATTTGGGAGATAACAGGACAGTCATTTTGTAGAATGTTCCCTCATAATCATGCCCACATTGTGCATCTTGGACAGGACTGTCACAGAAGTGATGCTGTGCCCTTCTCCTTGTATCCTTTCTGGTGGCACACCACGTTGATTTGTTAACTCTAGTCGTGGTTACTTTGATCACTTGATCAGGTTTCACCATTGTTAAGTTACTTTGTTACTTTCCTAAGTGATAAGTATCTCCTGTGAAGATTCTTCAGCACTATGTAAATATCCTGTTCCTCACTCTATTTACACCCCTGTCTCTAGCCTGGTTTCATGTATTTTTTTTTTTAACCCTGAAATAATAATTATCAAACTTGCCAAAAGGTGACTTTTCTTCTTCTTGTATTATTTGACATTCTACTGTAAGCAAACTCTTTTTTCTTCTGCCCAGTTATTTATTCATTTGTTTGCTTAGAACAGTGTAGATTCATGGGTTATAATCCATTGTTATCCTTATATATTTTGATTTTTAAATCATACCAGATTTGGCCTGAAACCCCTGCCAGCTGGTTACTGTGTCCCTGTGACAGGTCCCCATTATTCTTTGAGCACTTCTGCACTCTCTGCCATAACAGGATATTCCAGGCTCATCTTGTGCCTCCTCTGTCCTAGCTCAGGAATCACTGTTCCTCCAAATGATTTTGAAACAAAGATCTTGACACTAGGTGTGCTCCTTGCTACCAGAGTGTTGCTCCCAGAACTCCTTGGTGAACACACATGCACATAATCTACGCAGATATCCAATATGTATATATGTATAAATGCACATGTCCTATACATATACATGTATGGATATATGTGCATATAAACATATATATGCACATACACCTTTCTATCTATATTCTTTCTCTTTATCTTTCACACACACACACACACACACACACACACACACACACACACACATTTGCACCTCGAGTTCCCACTGATGGGTCCAATTCCCATCCAACACCACAGGGTTCTTTAGTTTCCTCCATGTGTCCCTCCCTTTCTCATTTTGTCCATGATAGATGATTCTTCTGCTCCATCCGCTGTGGATACTCACCTCTGATCCCACCAGGCTGCCGCCCCAGGTCCAACCATGCAAGAGCCACTGTTACTGCTCTACTCAGGTCTGCCTGATGGTTTCAACAGGATAAACAGAGAAAAAAAGGCACAAAGAAAGGAAAGAAGGGAGAGATGGAGGGAGGGAGGAAGGAAGGAAGAGGGGGCAAGCCTGGCAAGCACAAATGGCTTTTAATGGTTCTAGAAGATTTCTGGGATTTTCAGGAGTGTTCCGTTTATCTCTACTGCACCTCCCTGTTGCTGCCACTGGAGGGAACTGGAATAAAGACCCGGGGGAGCCGGTGCCGTGGCTCAAGCCTGTAATTCCAGCACTTTGGGAGGCCGAGGCAAGAGGATTGCCGGAGCCCAGGAATTTGAGACCAGTCTGGGCAACTTGGCAAGACCTTGTCTCTACAATAAATCAAAAACAACTGGGCATGGTAGTGTGCACCTGTAGTTCCAGCGATTTGGGAGGCTGAGGCAGAAGGATTGCCTAAGCCCAGCAGATCGAGGCTGCGGTGGCTGTCTGGGCGACAGAGTGAAACTCCGACTCAAAAATATAAAAAAATAAAATAAAGATCTGGGGGAGTCAGTCCTAGCCTAGTCTGGGCTGCAGGTCCTGGAGTTGAGGAGGGTCTAAAGGTCCCAGATCCTGCCAAGGCCCTTGATGGCCTTTGCTGATTCATCTCATGTACGTTGCTGGAAATAAAAAAGAGAAAATGTGTGTTGAGTCGGGACAGATTTGGTGAGTTTGATGAACTGGTGATATGACAACGTGATCCTTTGATTAGCTGACAACCATGGTGGGTGTGGATGGAAGGGTGGTCACAGGCTCTCAGAGTAGCTCTGCTCACTTGCATTAGAATAGTCAGGCTTTGGTGTGATCTTTCTTTCGACAAAGGGTTTAGAAAGAAAACTGAACTTGAGTCCTGAGCAAGCCCCTGCCTTCACCCAGCTTTGGTATCCTTCTGGGAAAGGAGAGGTTGGGTTACAAGCCCTCATGGCTGAGAGCAATGGAGTCTGTCTTGGCCACCAGGTCCCTGACTGAGAGGGAGGAAGCACATTCCTTACCCTCTCCCAGTGAAGCAGGTTGCTGGCAGGACCTGGGCCTGCAGCCAGTGGAAGCCAGAGACAATAAACCCGAGTCACACCAGAGGGTTGTGCAACTTCCGCCCAGAGCCTGTAAACAAGACTTTGGCCCCAGGACTTTGAGCTCTAGGCAATCCTCTCCCATCCCCTGAGACCCAAGCTGCCCAGCTTAGGGGATGTGGTGGGGAGTGGGTAGGGTGTTCTCTTAGTACCAAGGACAGCCAGGTGACTCTGACTCCCTTGAGTTGGGTCCCGCCAAGGAGGGGTCAGAGCACATGGCTGCAGGGATCGGTGGAGGTTGCCAAGGGGGAACACACTGTGTGGGTGATGGTGTGTGTTGTGCATCCCCATGTGGACAGGTAGCACTTATGAGTTATGTGGTAGGGCACAGGCAGGAAGTGTGCAAGTAGCTATGGTCACCCACAGGGGAGTGAGACCGTGGGGTTGTCCGAATGCAACTCTGTGCTGTATGGGGGTAAACACATGAGTCTGCAAGGGTGTGATGTGTATCCTCGTGTGTGAGGGCACCTTGGTGAACTGCCATGTGTGTGTGCTTACTGTTTATATGCACATATGTTATGGAACACGTAGCAGAGTACATACAGGAGAGATTGTGCACATGTGTGATTCTGCAGGGCCACATGTAGGTGTGTGGCTATGATTGCATATGATGAGTGTGCATGTGGCGTAAATTCATGTATGTGTGCACGGTGGTAGTAAGCGTGTCTGCCATGGAGGTATACACATATGTGTGTGTTTATGCATGCATGAGGCCCAGTTGCCGAGCCTGTGGTGTCTGTGGTGGTGCAATGGTTTGTGAACAGGTATGACCTCTTTTTTTTTAATTTTAATTTTTATTATAAAGATGTTGGGGTACATTTCAGGTTTAGGTATACAAACATTGATCATACAGATACCCTTGTTGATGAGGTATGCCCCTCCCTCCCCTAGCAGTTTCCCTCAACTGCCAATCCCACCCCCTCTCCCCTGACAGTTTCCCCCTACTGCTAATTGATTTCTTATAGCATTATAATTGTTCAAGGTCCACTTATGAGTGAGAATATATGGAACTCTGTTCTTTGTTTCTGTGATAAATATGTATGACCTCTTTAGTCCTTGCTAGTGTGGGTAACATATGGCTGTCCATGCAAGTGCCGGTATAGGACATTTGTCCCTGGATCCTTGGTCCAGCGTGTCACGTGCTTCACCCCATCACCAACCCGCCAATGACTCTCGTGCTTCCAACAAGCCTCTATTCTAAACCTCAGTTTCCCCACCTGAACCACAGAGGGTGAGTTTGGACTGGCTCCTCCTACCTTGGTGGTAGCTTGGACACAGCACCCCAAAGAACGTGCAAATATGGGGACACTGAGAACCCAGAAAGCCTAAAGTTTACCTGTTCCTTGGGTGTGGGACAGGAAGCTTTGAAGTGACAGATGAAGCTAGGGACCCAGATTCTGGAACGGGGCAGACCCAAGAAGAGCCTGAGTGACCTGCTGCCTTCCAACCGGCCAGGCCCTGCTGTGGTCTGGAGGCAGGGGACTAACTAGCTGGTGTGACTTCTGCTCAGGAAGGGGAGATGGAGTAGGGAAGCCAAGGTGGGAGGCCCTCTATGATCAGTCCCCAAAAGGAGTTCCAGTGACACAGGGTGGGAGGCCGTACCTCCCCTCTACTCACGGCGAGTCTGCCCCTGATCTTTTGCTCCTTAAGGAGCAGGCCCTTGGGGCAGCTGTCAATCCTTCATTCCTCTTAGGGCTGCTTTTAAAACTCAAAGCTTTGGCCTGAGTCTTAGAAGATGCTGGAGGGAGAGGAATGGACCCCCTACCGAGTGCCTACTCTGAGCCAGGTTCTTGGCTAGTGTGGTAGGAAGGGGTTCTTTGCCCCTTCACTGCCTTCTTCTCCCTGCTGACTCTCAACGGCTCTGCCCATCTTTTATGCAGATGAGTCTTGAAGGCAAAGGAAGGAAGTAGCATAGTAGTGTCATGACGCTCATCCATGCACAAGACACAGTCAGAGTTATCAGGAGAAAACTGGAGCAGGTTCACTGCAAAGAACCTAGAAGGAGCTAGAACCTCCTCCACTCGGTCCCACGTGGGACACAACCTCAGGGGTCTAATGCTGCCCTCCAGGATAAAGACTGGAGATGGAAAGAGGGAGGAAATATTAGGGCAGAAGGAAAGTTCTAAGTGCCAGGGCCAATCAGAAAAACAGAAACCATTCCAGGTGTTTCAAACAGAGGAAATTCAATATAGCGAATTGGTTACATGGAAGAGGGAAGAACTGAAAAGCCAAACAGCACATCATGAATGATAAGCAAATCAATTTATCATACAGTCATGGCAGAAGCTCCTGCCACTCTGGGGCTGGAGAGGTAAAAGAAGAAGGTGTCGATACTGCCCAGGGGGTAGTTTGAACTATGGGTGGATCCACCTGGGGGAGTTGGAACCACAGATGAATGGGTGGTTCTGTAAAGCCAAAGGCACGGAGAAGAGCAGCCGGTGCTAGGGTAACGATGTCCCCCACCCTCTAAGCAGAGAGAGAGAGGAATGCCCTGGCATCTCTCCTTCTCCCATCCTCCAATCCACCAGTACTTCCCTTTGGCCCAACCTAGCAGGAAACCACTGGGAAAGGAGCCTGGGAAAAGTAGTTTGCAGCAATCGCAGAAGTAAGCAGACAGGAATACCCAGCACACTCGCACATAATGCACACTGCAGGGGCTGAGAATGTGGTGGTGGGAAAAGCAAAGAAATACTTGGCAACATCCCCAGCATGCTGTGGATGTGATTAACTGTGAATAAGAACGTCATGAGCTGAATTCACACACCCTTCCAGGGCCACGTGCTCTCCAAGTTGGCTTCATGTCATCCCCCCACTGCTTGCTTGCTTATTTATTTTTTATCTATATAAAAGTTCTCATTATGTTGCTCAGGCTGGTCTCAAACTCCTGGACTCAAGCGATCCCCCCACCCTGGCCTCCCAAAGTGCTGGGATTACCGGTGTGCCTGGCAGCACAATACATTTTGATGATTCTGGGCACATTCAGAGGGGTATAACTGTAGAGAGCACAGCACATTTAGGATGAGGCTCCCTCCCCATGCTGCAGCTGAGGAAACCGAGGCTTTGGGAAGCAAAGTGACTTCTTCAAGTGCCACAGCTGGAAAATGGCAGAGTGAGGGCTCAAACCCAGGCTGGTGTGACTCTAGGGACCCCGAGGCCTGGGAGAAGGATGATACAACTGGTGTCAAACGTTTCTATTGGGAGCAGATGCTGGTTATGTCTGAATTGGAGGCCCTGGGTAAAATTCTGAGTAGAAAGGCATTGATCTAGGACGAGACCAGCTGTGGAGAGAGCTATTTATGGCAAAATGGGAAGCCATGATTTAGTGGTTAAGGGCGGAGCCCAACAGCTTGGTTCAAATCAGCTCTGCCACTCACTAATCGTGTGATTTGATCTCTCTGCCTCAGTCTCTCCTTCTGTAAAAGGGGAGAAATAGTAATAGTTGTATTTGTTTCACAGAACTGTTGTGAGAACTGATGGGTTGTAAGTGATGTGAGGATTGTTTGTTTGTTTGTTTGTTTGTTCATAGAGACGAGGTCTCGCTATGTTGCCCAGACTGGTCTTAAACTTATGGGCTCAAGTTATCCTCCTGCCTTTGCCTCCCAAAGTGTTGAGATTACAGGCATGAGCCATTGTATCCAGACAGATGCTAGGATTATTATTGTTGAGTTCCTACTCTTGCCAGCACTCTACCAGACACTTTACATTCTTATCCTAGTTCATCCTTAAAAACAAAATATATTACCCAGGCATGGTAACGCGTGCCTATAGTTCAGACTACTTGGAAGTCTGAGGCGGAAGGATCACCATAGCCCTGCAGGTCGGCCATGAGTGTGCCTCTGCACTCCATCCTGGGTGACAGAGTGAGGCTCCAACCCAAAAAATATATATATGTTATTTGTATTCCCATTGTACATGTGAGAATATTGAGACTCCAAAAGATAAAGCAACTAAATGAAAAAGGTGCTAGCGAGAAGTAGAATAGGATTGAGAAGCCTCACCTTGGGGAGGCTGCGCCATTCCCTGTTTTGTTTCTCAGTTCTTCCACTGGATTCAATTCCCTCTGCTCAAAACCTAGGGCGTTTTGGTTTTTGGGATGAGACCCTGACTGACGCAATAGTCATCCCTTGTTGGGGATTTCCTCAGCCAGGTACTCTTCCATGCTCTTTACATGGGTTAATGGGGCTAGTCCTGTGGTTTAGGAGCCCTGATCTCACTTTACAGAAGAGAAATTAGAGGGAGTGGGAAGGGGAAGTTGCTGGCCTGGGACAAGAACCAGTGAGAGGCAAGAACTGGGCTCCCAGGACTGGAAGTTCAGGTCCAGAGTTCACACCCTGACCGCTGTGTGGTCCTGTCCCCCACCCCCACTGGCTATCATTACTGCCCAGCCACTGCCACTGCATCAGAACGCTGCCTTGTGGTGGACGGTCGGCCTCTGTGACCTCCCCATCTGCCTCCATTGCCCACTCTGCTGCAGACTATGCCTCATTTCTGCTCCTTCAGAGATGGCATCTCCCAGGCATTCTGCTCCCCAAGCTGAAAACCTCAGTGTCTGGCAGGGACCGGGAGGGGATATCGGGCCTTCCTGCAGCCCGCTGGGAAGGCTCCGCACCCCACATCTCTTCCTCACAGCTTTTTCCACATACCGCCCATGGCACCAGTTCCTCCCAGGACCCTCTGATGACTCACCCATGGCAGCACTTTCACTTCCTTCTCCTCTGGAGGAGACTTCTGACCTACTGCTGTGGCAGAAGGGAAGCCTCTCCTTCGGGGGCTTTCGGAGCCAAGGGGGCAATAGTGGTTCCTGCTCAGGATGTGGGACCCAGGCCCTGGGGGCTGGGGCTGTACCTCTGCAGAGGGCAGGTGACGGGAGGGGCTCCAGGCCGCTGCCAGGCAGTGACCTGAGCTGAACTCAGTCCAGATGGTCAGTTGCCCACAGTACCTAGGCAGGATCAGCACACAGGGAGATTAAGCTGGAATTGTAATGCTTGTACTTCCTGGTGGCATTGAAGGGACCTATGCTCATTCATTCACTCACTCATTCATTTCTTTATTCCCTCATTTGACAAATCTGTCCTGGCCTTCTTTGTACCAAGCAGACCCTAGAGTCCCAAGAAACCAGGGCTCACTCTGCGGGTGAGGAACTCACAGCCCATGGAGGTGGTGGGGGGTGGGGGTGTTTGGGGTGGATTTTCATACACAGAAAACCCTAGGACTGTGAAAGCAGGCCTTGGAGAGGTTAAGTCATAGGGCACCACCAGGGATATCTAGGGTTTGTGTCATCTGAGGCTTTTCCATTTGGGGATCCTCATCTTTGGAAATAGAATACAAAATGAGATTTGAAAGCATTTATTTAAAAGGAGAAAAGAATACCCAAGACATATTAGAAGCCTTAGAGATATTTCTGAGTTCTTTGCACAGTTCACCAGAAATGTTTACACAGAAATGCTTCCTCATTACAACCTGGCTTTTCCTCTCCCCTTAGAGTAGTCTACAGCTCCCAGCTACTCCCAGGGCACTGGCTAGGGCAAGGCTGAAAGTTAAGCTTCCCTAGTGTCCTGGTGTGTTGCACAGCTCTGGGGACCCTGTTCACATGGCAGTCTCTGAGGGTGTCATCAGGTTAAATAACCCAGCTGTGGAGTCAGACCTGGATTACACCCAGGAGATGGCCATTTTCTGGCTGTATGACCTTGGAGAAGCTACTCATCTTCTTTGAGCCTCGGTTTACTCATCTGTAAAGTGAAGTTATTGATAGAAACATGGCATTGTGTTTTTTGTGAGACATCAATGAGCTCATCCATGCAGAGCAGCCCCAGCACACTGTAAACACAGAGCGCCAGACGAATACTGGCTGCCACAGTGAATGCTACCATTTACGATGAAGGTCTGAGGATACCTGAGCCTGCCGTGCATGCATGCATGCGTGTGAGGGAGAATGTGTGTGTGTGTGTCTAGAGGGTGGTCAGGGAAGGCTTCCAAGAAGAGGTGACACTGGCATTGGGTCTTCAAAGAGAAAGTAGGTGGGCATTCCAGGCAAAGAGAAATGGTTAATGCTTTGTGGGGGGAAGAAGCCCACCCAGGAGGGGCTTTCCATTGCACCGCAGAGCCAGCTACATCAAGGGGGGGGGCCCTCTGGCCTCTAGAGTCCATATTAGGACTGGGCCTGAGCTTCCTGGGCCCTGGTTGCAGGCTTAAGACTGCAGCCTAACGGAGACTAAGTGTTGTGTCTGGGTGGGTGGGGAGTGTCCCAGCTTGGTCTCTTCAAGGCTGGCAGAAGCTTCGGCCTCTCACCCTCTGCCCCCTCCTGTTTCCGGGCCCCCACTTCCTTCCCCTACACAGACCTCAGAGGTGTTTCAGAGGAAGCCACTACTAATTTTAGCAGTGATCCCTGGACACCCCCACCTACAGCTGCCCCTGCCCTCAGCCCCCTTAAGAGGCACCAAGCTGTTTTCTGAGCTACAGCCCATGACATTCAAAAGTGAGGAACAGGCCCCAGCCCCAGGCCAGCCCTTTGTATTCCCTTTCCCACAGCAGAACAGGGAGCCTTGGTCTTGGAGCTAGGTGACACAGGTTCAAGCCTAGCTCTGGCACTTACTATATGAACTCTTACAAGTCCCTTCACTCTGCCAGGCCCCTGTGTCCCCATCTGTGCTATGGGCTTGGACACTGGGCAGACCCTGACCTCTGGGCAGAGTATGAGGGTGGGCGTGGATGTGGGTGCTCTGTCCCCTGGTCTTCCATGGGGTCCTGGCTGAAGGGATCTGAGAGTCTTGGGACAGACTGGTTTGGGGAGCCTGAGGCTTATATTTTTTTTTGTTGTTGTTGAGTTGGAGTCTCACTCTGCCGCCCAGACTGGAGTGCAGTGGTGCTCCCGGCCACCGCAGCCTTGACCTGCTGGGCTCCGGTGATCCTTCCGCCTCAGCCTTCCAAGTAGCCGGAACTACAGGCGTGCGCTACCACACCCGGCTAATTTTTTGATTTATTGTAGAGATGAGGTCTCACCAAGTTGCCCAGGAGGGCCTCGAACCCACGGGCTCAGGCAATCCACTCACTTCAGCCTCCCAAGGCGCGAGATTACAGGCTGAGCCACCAAGCCCGGCTGAGGCTTATACTTTCGAGGTCCACCTTTAAGAAAAAAAGAATCACGAGTTCAAATGTAAGTACTGAAGTGAATTTTTTATTTAGAAAGGGCCTGAGCAGTGAGGGGTCCCAATGCTTGAGGCTAGGTGTGGCATGGCAAATCTACTTTTGGAAAGTATCCCTAATGTCCTCAGAAGACAAAGGGGAAGCTGAGGCACAAGGAGCTTATACCACAGGCCCGAGATGGTCACACAATTAACAAGTGGCAGGCCAAGATTTGAACCCAGGCTTGTCAATAATTCATGCCCGTGTTTCACCCACGACCTGCCACAGCCTCTAGTAGCCTGGGTGGGGATAGTATTAGGGGGAGGGAAAGAGAGACAGGGAGAGAGAGAGAGAGAGACCAAGAGGGCCAGCAGCAGTGCGGTGCAGGATAGAATACAAGCACCATGGCCAAACTGATCTGAACGCAACTTCCAACTCTGCCCCTTCCTGAGCCTTGGTGTCCTCATCTGTCACCTAGGTCTTCTAAGTCCATTCTGAAACTCATTGATAATAACAGCCAGCTTGTGTCTAACGCTTACCTAGTGCCAGGCACTGTTCCAAGTACAGCAGTCTAAAAACGTTCACTCATAGGACCCTCATTATGACAGGATGAGCTCGGTGCTGTCACCTTCTGCTGTTTCAGATGAGGAAACTGAGGCACCCACTCTGCTTTGTGTCAGACACCAGGGATGCAGCCCAGGAGCCCAGGGCTGGTGGGGGACAGGCGTTAGCAGCTACATTGTTATAGCACAAGATGGCAGCTGTTGAGCGGAAGGTTTGGGGTGCCAGGGACATCACCAGAGAGTGGAGGAGAGGAAGGGATTCTCTGGACTAGAAGGCCTGGCCCATAAGATGGTATCTGAGGGGGAGCGTCAGTGGATTCCTGAAGGAGTTTCCCAGGTTGATCATAGTGAAGGTCATTTCAGGCAGGAGGCACAGTACATGCCAAGTCAAGGAGGTAGGAGAGAGGTATTTGCAGGGAAGGGAAAGGTGCCGGGGATTTGTGAGTCTGTCCACCTGTCTGTTCATTCTCATATCTGTTCATGAGTCTGCACATTCAGTACTTACCTGGAGCAGGCTCTGTTGATACGCTGCCCATATCCCCTTGTCCATCTCAGACCCCTCTGCACTGCGTGGAAGATGTCCTCACTAACACCTTCCCACCCCCACCCCCTGCCTGGGCTTGCTCTGGTACCATAGGAGCTTGTTCAACTCCACACAGGTTAACCCAGAACTTCCAGGACTGCGAATGTCCCCAGGGGAAGCCTGTACCCATTGAGGGATGGTGGTCAGTGAAGTCACATGCCAGCTTGCCCATGACTGGGTGGGACAAACCTAGGCGTGCTCCACACAGCTGCTTGGTGGGGCCTGGCCCAGGTGCACACCCTGGAGTCTGCTCATTTGCACACTTCTTATTGGCCTTTCTCTCTTTCCTGTTATACTGTCCCCACTCCCTCTCTCCTACTTCCCAGGATCATCACCTCCTAAATAAGCCGCCCACAACCATTGTGTACTCCATCTCTCAACACCCCCGTGGTGGTACCCACTCTGCCAGACCCAGCCCCGGGGACAGGGGAGCAGAGGTGACATGGGCACAGCTTTTCCCCCCAGGACTCACAAACCTGTGTGGTTGGACATGGTACCTGGGGACACCAAAGAGCTGGGTGCTCGCCCCTCATGGGATGAGCTGGGCCGGGAGGAGTATAGGTGCTGAGCTAGGCCACTACCTCACCAGGTCATGGTTTCTCCATCCTCAGCTCTCTCAGGCATGTAACTTTCCAAGGAGGGTTCCAGAAGTGTGCGCCATGTCTAGCAGGAAGGAGGAAGGAAGAGTAACAGTTAACACTTGTACTCACTACATGTGAGGCACTTCCTGTGTATTAAACCCATTAACTTTCCAGCATCCCTGGGGGGTAAATACTTGTAATATTAACTCCATTTTAGAGATGGGGAAACTGAGGCACCAAGTGACTTGCCTAAGCTTGCATAGCTAATAAGAGACAGAGTTGAGACTTGAGCCCAAGCAGTCTGACCTCAGAGCCTATGGCTTTACTTCTGTGCTTCCCTGTTCAGGAAGGCAGAAGGGGAGTTAGTTGGTCTGATGCAGAAGAAAGGATTAAAACACACATGAAGGTCTGGGAGACAGTAGATCAGCATAGAGAAACATGACTGCACATATGCTTCCACACCCATGTGCTAACATGCACAAATCCATATAAGCATATGTACTGGGCACCTAGAAAGGTTTACACATGTGTGTGTAGCCAGTGCACACGTATTCACACACAAGTGCACAGGCATGCATGCTCAGGGGTTTATTCATACACCCGAACATCCACACATGTGAATCATATCTGGGCACCCACAAGATGCACCCTCATGCTTGCGCATGTGAACAGGCATCAGCATGCGTGCATTTTCACAGACATGCATATCACACATGTTTGCAACCACGTATGTCTCACACTCACAGGCACTCGTGTCCATAGGCCTCATGCACATTGGCACAAGCAAATACACATTAGTGGCTGGTTCGAATTCTTTGCTTAAAGAAAACTTGTGACTGTATTAAAAATGTAGGACACATTGGTCAAATAATTAAAGTGAGGAGTGAGGCGGTGGGACTTCTTGCCTCTCTCTCGGGGCCGCCTGTGCTGGGCTGTGCTCACCGTGGCTTCCTCCTATATATTTGAGGAAGAGGCACTTTATTACAGTAATTTATCACTCCCATAAATGTGGCTCCTCGGTAACGCGGAATAATTTGGGAAGAAATATGTTTTAAAAATTAAAAATGCAGTCGGCATGCGCCTCGTCTGGTCTGCAGGGAGACATCGCTGCAACTCCAGTAACTGCCCGTGTAGCTCTAATACCTACAACTTCCATTATTTAAAGTGTGATTATATTTTTCCTGCTTGGAGCTTTGTCAGCTATAAATAAAAGATAAGGGTGAATTGTTGCGGGGCCTGGTAAGCACTTCCATTATTGGTACTTAAGGGGGCTTGGGGATGGAGGGAATGGGCTGGGGTGGGAAAGGAAGGGGATGACATTTGGGGGTACTTACTGGGTCTGGCTGAGCTGCTGGTGTGGGTGGGCCCAGTCCTTTCTCCGGTCCTGTTTTCCTTTGGAACCAGGGTGCTGTGACCCCGTGAACTTAGCTCTATTGCCCACGACAGACCATAATAAAACCCACTCACAGAGGTTGCTGCCTGCTACATTTTCCTACATGCCTGAACCCCCCACCTCTCCTAGTCTCTAAAGGGACACCACAATCATGAGATGCCCAGGGGAGAGGTCCTGTAGGAGAAAGGGATGCATCTACCTGAAAATACTTGTGTTTTCACATCCAGGAGTTGTTTCCAAGCGAGTCTAGAAGTGTGGTTGGGCGAGGAAGGGGATTCACAAGAGATGTGGAGATGGGGAGATTCTTTTATTTGCCAAAAGTAGGTCATTCCTGAGTCAGAGGGTTATTCTAATTAAACAGAGAGCATGGGAAGGACACTCCTTAGAGAACAATCAGATTGGAAAACAAATTTGTTTTGACAAAAGGAGGAAAAATAAAATTGAATTAAAAACTGAACATACTCTCTTTGCCCCCAACTCTTAGTCATCCGCATTTCTCTAAATCGGAATGTTTGGATTGACAGCCTCATTCTGCCAATTCATAGATATGTGACCACAGCAAGCTTTCTCACTTCCTTGAGCCTCAGTTTACTCATCTGAAATTTGGGGATAACATAACTCATTTTCAGGGTTACTGTGACAATTAAATAAGGTAACATACATAGAGTGTTGGGCCCAGCTCTTGCCACACTCCAGGTTCTCAATCACGTTGATGAAGTAAAGTCAGACAGAGAACCAACAATCATACTCCAGTATTTCCCCACATGACTTGAAGACCTATGTCCACACAAAAGCCTGCACACAAATGTTTGTAGCAACTTTATTTTCTATTGGCAAAATGTGGAAGGAACCAAGATGTCCTTCAGTGGGTGATTAGATAAACTGTGGTACATTCAGACAATGAAATGTTATTTGGTGACAAAAAAGAGGTGAGCTGTAGGAATGAGGAGTTACTGTTGAATGGATATGGAATTGCAGTTTGGGAGATGTATGGTGGTGATGGTTGCATGATAATGTGAATGTATTTAATGTCATTAAACTGTACACTTAAAAATGGCTAAAATGGAAAATTTTATGTTACGTATATTAACACAACATGAGCTATTAAGCCATGAAAAGACAAGGAAGTGCATTAAATACATATTACTAAGTGAAAGAAACCAGTCTGAAAAGGCTGCATACTGCATGACTGCAACTGTAGGACATTCTGGGAAAGGCAAAGCTATAAAGACAGTCAAAAAGATCAGTTGCCAGAAGCTGGCGGGGGAAGGAGTGGGCCATGGGTGGAGCACAAGGGATTTTTAGGGCAGTGACTGTTTTGCATGATTCTGTAATGGTGGATGTGTGTCACGATGCATTAGTCATTGTACATTATATTTGTATACATTAGTCATCATACATTTGTGTCACACACTCTACAGTGAATCCTAATGTGCACTATGGACTTGAGTTAATATTAATGTGTTAATATTGGCTCATCAATTGTAACCAATGTACCAGTAATTCAATATGTTAATAAGGGAAATGGTGGGAGTGAGGATACATGGAAATTTTCTGTACTTTCTGCTCCTTTTTCTGTAAACCTAAAACTGCTCTAAAAAGTAAAGTCTTAAAAATAAAAATCTGGAGGCAACCCCTTCGGGCCCCCTCCCACAGTGGGAGCTTTCCTGTCCTCTCAATAAATCCTGCTTTCTCACAAAAAAATAAAAAATACAAATAAAAAAATAAAATCTGGCCAGCTGTGGTGGCTCACACTGGTAATCCCAGCACTTTGAGAGGTGGAGGTGGGAGAATTGCCTGATTCCAGGGGTTCAAGACCAGCCTGGGCTACTTGGTGAGACCTCTCTACAATAAATCAAAAAATTAGTGGTGACGTGTGCTTGTGATTCCAGCTACTTGGAAGGTTGAGGCAGAAGGATCACCTGAGCCCAGCAGGTCGAGGCTGTGGTAGCCATGAGTGTGCCACTGCACTCCAGCCTGGGTAACAGAGTGAGACCCTGACTCAAAAAGAAAAAAGAAAAAAGAAAAGAAAATTAAAGCTCTAAAAATTAGTCATACAAAAACTGAAAGGGGATCAATCCTTTTCCTCAGCATTTAAGGCCATAGAGAACAGGACTGGAAGATATCTTAACAGCTGTTTCCCAGATAGTTTTCAAACACTTTGAATTTTTCTTCCAAGCAAACATTTATGGTGCCCTGGTCCCTCCTCAACCCAACAAACACGTCAAAAGTGTGCTATGACCAGACCAAACCAGATGGGACCAGTAAACAGCTTTGCACTGACCCCAGCTCTGTCCTATCATGGGGGCTACCTGACTATGCTGTCCCTGACCCTCTGGGCTGGCCTGGTTTTAGCCCCACTGATCAGTGGAATTCATCTGAGCTGAGTAAACTGGTAAACCAATACGGCTGTTTCCAAAACCACTTGGAGCTGGTACTGGGTGGTTGTATTTGTCATAATCCATCTCAAACCACTTTGAATTGACTGAAATTAGGTCCAAATTAAGAATCACAATGTGTCCCAAAACAGAGATCCAAAAGGGAGAGAAGCTGAGATTCCATTTGGAGCCATCAAGCAGGGAGTCTGGGTGGATTGGGTTGAGCACCTTGCTGCTGAGACTGGAGAGGAAGTGGAGAGCCCAGAGTCCCTCCTCCCACCTTGAACCACCGCGGAGCCTCCCTGGAGCCCAAGGGACAGTCTGAGTTGGGCTAGGGAAAGGAAAAGGAAGGCGAGGAAGCAGAGACAACTCTCCCAAGACCATGGGAGGATGGAAGAGGGGATGGAGCCCAAGAGGAGAAGATGATGATGTTTGTCAAGATCCAGGAACCCAGAGCAGGTCTGTGGGCTGATGGGAAGGCAGTAGTGGAAACGGAGGTGTGATGATGAAAGCGACAGTAAGATCCAAGCTGTCAGAAAGTCGAGAAGGAGTGGTATCCAGGGCACAGAGAAATTGGCCTCTGAGAGAAGGAGGACGCTGCCTCTGGGTGTCAGGGGAGGGGGCTGGGAGGAGGAAGCAAAGACCAGGGCAGATGGAATAGGTCACAGGGAAGGGGCAGGACTAAGAAGGCAGTTAGGTCTCTTGGCATCTGTTCTGTTCATGATGTTTGAGGCAATATTATTGAGAGAGATGGGCTGACAAATTTGAAAAGCAAGAAGATAAGAAAGGCTTACCCCAGAAGAGAGAAATACGGAGGGCTCTGTGGGCAGTTTGACATGCCCATTTGAGTCTGTGGTCATGAATTTAGAATGGAAATTGGCAGTTTGATGGTGTGATTTTTCTCCAACAATACTCACTTGTGTGAGATGACACGGGTGCCCAGAGTCAGGGAGTCACTGGATATAGTGGGTTTAATAGTGTCCCCCCAAAGATATATCCATATCTTAACTCACAGAACCTGTGAATGTGACCTTATTTGGAAAAAGGGTATTTACAGAAGTGATTAAGTTAAAGATTTCTAGATAAGATTATCCTGATGGACACCAAATGCAATGACAAGTGTGCTTATAAAAGACAGAGACGTGTCAGCCATGGTGGCTCACATTTGCAATCCTACCACTTTGTGAAGCTAAAGCAGGAGGATCACTTGAGGCCAGGAGTTCGAGACCTGGGCAACATAACAAGACCTCACCTCTCCAAAAAAAAAAAAAATTTACCAGGCGTGGAGGCACATGCCTGTAGTCCCAGCTACTTGGTTGGCTGAGGTGGAAAGATCACTCGATCCCAGGAGGTCATGGCAGCCGTGAGCTGTGATTGTGCCACTGCACTCCAGATCCCAGGTGACAGAGTGAGACTCCAACTCAAAAAAAGAAAGAAAGAAGGAAGGAAAGAAAAAGAAACAGAAAGAAAAGATACAGAGGAGAAGACTCAGAGGAGAAAAGGGAAGTAGAGCACCTGGAGCCAGAAGAAATTGGAAGAGGCAAGAAAGAATTCTCCCCTAGAGACTTCGGCAGGAGTGGGCCCTGCTGACATCTTGATTTCAGACTTCTGGCCTTCAAAGCAGTGAGAGAACAGATCTCTTTTGTTTTAAGCCACCTACTTGGTGGTAATTTATGTCAGCCCTAGGAAACTCATACACCAGTAGAAGCTGATGAAGTGATAATTGAGCTATTCAAGGAGAGGAACAGAGTCAGAAGGGGACCAACGAATAATGAGAAGGGCCAGAGTCACTGGGTTGACAGTCTCCATGAGAGTCTGAGAATTACGGTAATGAATGGGCCAAAGGAGGAGGCAAGTGTTGGTGTGGGAGTGTTTCTAGAGTGGGGAACTGAGGTTAGCCAGGGAAATGATTTATCCAAGGTCATATGGTTATTTGTGGTAGACGAAGAGACTTCTATTTCTTGGTCTCTTCCTAAGTCATTCACTCATTCCTTTAATACATTCCCACTGAATGCTAGATGCTCTGAATACTACAACCAAAAGATCAGTTCCAGTCCTCAAGACACTCGCTGCACATATACATGAGATTACTTCATCATTCATTTAATATGTCTGTTAAATATAAACATATACACTGATGAACAAAACCAGGCACAGTTAATAGCCTTCATGGAGCTGAAAAATAGTGATGCACTAGCTGTGGGATATCAGAAAAGTGGCTTCGTATCTCTGTGTCTCAGTTTTCTCATTTGTAAAATGGGGATCCTAACAGTAATCACCTAACAGGGTCATTGTGTAGATGCCATGAATTAATAGCATGTAAGGTGCTTAGACATAGTAAACTCTCAATAATGTAGCTATTTCGGGTCTTTAATAATTTCAATGCGTGTATATCTTGTACTCTCAACAGACTTGTTGCAGCAGTCAGTGCCCCACCCAGATGCCCTGGGCTCTCGCTTTTCTTCTATATACTGACGGTGTCCTAGACAGGCACCTGTGATTTTTTGCCTAAGTGCTTCCTCTTCACCATGTTGCAGAGTAAGCTGGTTGAGGCCAAAAGCACAGGGTTATTAACACCCTCAGGAGTAGCATTCAGCCAAGGGTACAGGGGAGTGGGAGGATAAATATTACAATTTCCTTGCCCTTTGGGTAGGATAGCCCTTTCAGTTCGCCAGTGAGAATGAGCCTCAGATGGCCACAGTGGGAACCTGCCTATTTTTTAAAATTTTATTTTAAAGATGTGAGGTACAATTCAGGATTAGGTGTCCAAGTGGTCCTCACACAGGTAAAGTTTGGGCCTCCCTTTGGTCCCCACTTCCCCTGGTTTGAGATCAGGTACCCTTACTGATGTTATGTGCCCTCCTCCACCCCTGACAGTGCCCTGCTACTGCCAATCCCTTTCGTATAACATTATGGTTCAGGGTCTGCTTATGAGTGAGAACATGTGGTACTCAGTTCTTTGTTTCTGTGTTAGATCACTGAGTATGATAGGTTCTAAATCCATCCAAGTTGCTGTGAATTTCATGTTTGTCCTTCTTTATGGCTGCATAATATACCATCGTGTATATGTACCACATTTTTTTATTCCATTCCAGTTTCGATGGGCAGCACAGTTGAGAAACCTCCCTTTATTGCTTTCAATGGGCAGCAATATGCTTTATTGCTTTTCCTTCTTTGTGTTGCTTCCTCAGCCCCCTATTGCTGTTTCCTGGGATCAGCTTGAAAATAAACCGTTTACACTCAATTCTTGTCTCAGGATCTGCTTTTGGGGGAACATAACCAAAGACAGTTGATATTGTATATGGCCCTGGGAAGTAGATTCTCAGGATGGGCTCCTGGAATGGAATTACTCAAGGCAAGATGGCAATAACTTACTTGCTGGTGGTAAGTAACCCCTGGTATATTGTAGCCTCACCCTTGCTAGGATTCTCAGTTGACTGGATTGGAAATATTTGTTGGTATGAGGAAATGCACTGGCATATTCAGTAGCTCTGGCATTAGCGAGATAGTGGGACAATGGGAACTGTAAGGATTGCAGAGTTGTTTGGCTGAAGTTAACTGCAATTAAAACCCAAAAGAAAGAAAATGACAGGCTCAGGTCAGCCAGCTATCAACGAACTGCCCAGTGTGAAAGCGGAAGACTGCCAGCATAGTGCTTAGATAGACCATTAACTCCTGAAGCTGGAGGGCAGACTGCTGAAAATCAGACCTAAGATCTGTTTGAAAGAATAGTAGTAGTACACAGGGGGCTAAATTTACAACCCCAGAAAGACTTCTATTCTGAAATCAGAGAACCAGGAGAAAAAGATGGCGACCCTTAGCCTGGGAGGGGAGTATTCGTGTGAATGAACCTCAGATCCCCTGGAAGTGTGGACTGTAGAAGTGGCCCCCTCCTTTTTGCTAGAGGAGAGACATCTCCCCTTCAAGGGAGATGATGCAAAGGCCTCACTTGAGGTGGATGCTTCTCAAGAAAATGTGGATTCTTCCACAACATCACCCATTTTCCCCAACTGCTATTCAAACCAATAACTAGGGTCAAGGTTCACCAAGATTTAGAGTTTATTTAGTAGGAGCAGATGAATTATGCAGGAACTGACTGATATGTACTAGCAGGAAGTAGGAAAACACCCTTGGGAGTGGGTCTTGAAGGTCCTCTGTTAGAGAAGAAAGAATATAAGGTTGAATACAGGGCACTCTCCTGTGACTTATTCTATGATGCTTCTGGGATGACTGCTTGAGGCTTAGACAGGAAGCTAGCCTACAGTAAATGGGTGATGATGGCAAAACTGCCATGGCAGGGTTTTGAGAAAGAAATGAAAAACCTCAGCGAGGTGGTTACGTCAGAATGAACTGGCCCACCCAGCCAAGAGAGTAAGTCTGAAGTGATACCATATATTAAAAGGAAGAGCAGAGATTAGAGTCACCCTCAAAGATTTAAAGGATGCAGAAGTGAGGGTTCCTATCATACTCCTGTTTAGGTCACCAAGAGAGTCTTTATAAAAACCTGGTGGATTATGGCAGATGATAACAAATTACCACAAATTAACTGAGTGGTAGGACCAATCACAGCTGCTGTGCCAGATGTGGTATCTTAATAGAACAGATTGTCATAGCCTCTGGCACTTAGTATGTGGCTATTGATCTATAGAATGTTTTATTCTCTATTCCTATCAGAAAGGAGGGTCAGAAGAAGTACGTATTCACCTGGGGTAGATAGCAGTACACATTCGCTGTCTTAACCCCAGATTATGTTAACTCTTCTGCTCTCTGTCACAATATAATCTGAAGGGATCTTGATCATCTGAGCCCAGATGGCTTTGTATTATGACAACTAAATTGAAACTATGTTTCCCAGATCCCCTTCCCTGCACAGCTCTGGGGTGGTGTGAGTCACAAGACACTTTGAGTAAGATTTGGAAGACGGAAGTAAAGCAGCAGATATGTTCATCTTACACTTGGAAGGTGGGCACATGAGGTGAGGTGCAGTTGCAGTTCATGCGTGTTGTCACATATCTGCTGACTTACCTTGTCACAGGGTAGCAGCCAGGACTGTGGCTTCTCTGACTCCTGCCACTCCTTTGTCTAAGTGCCTGTGTGCCAGGCACAAGTCCAGGTACTGGGGATGTCTCTTGCTGGGCAAGACAGGCCAAATTTCTGCTCTCATTGCACTTATATTCTTGTGGAGGTCAGTGAAGGAGATAGAAAACTCTTCAAGCCGAGTTCTTCAGAGCAGGGCCTGTACTCCTCACCCTGTCCTAAATCACCATTGCTGCATTCAGAATCATCAGCTCTGTTCCAATTTACCCACTCCCTGTCTCTATTTCCATCTTTATCTCTACCTTTTTCCTCTGGGTTTGCATCTGCAACCCTGACGTATGAGCTCTGATATCTGAGAAATGAAAATGGGAAGGAGGGCTTTCCTGTTTATGTTACATACAACTGAGGCAAAGAGAGATGATGTAATGTGCTCGAGGTCACACAGCTGATAAGGGCCAAGCTGAGACCTTGCCCCCGACCCACTCCACATCACATTTCTGTTCATGACAAGGAACGTCCCCTGCCTCTCACCCATGCGGCATTGGCCGGCCTCCAGACTTCCAACCCAGACTTTCCCCTGAAAGCCCCTTGTGCCGTCACTACTTCCTCTCGACTCTGTGGTTAAAGGACAGAATTAGAGCTCGCCTTGCAGTGGGAGGTGGTGGTGATTGCTGCAGAAGAGGAGAAATGACTTCTCTTCAACTTCTAGGAATTGACTTTAACGATCAGATAGGGCAAGGGGTTGAGTCACCAGTGGGGGCCCCCTGTGGCTGGGTTTCAATCAGGTCAGGTGGTGGCAGTGTGTGGAGGCGGGTAGGGAAGGACAGAGGCCTCCAGACTCACTTCCTCCCTCTGAAGCCCCGGCCCTTCCACACTGCTCTATCTTCCTAATGGGGAAGATTTGCCCAACAGGTATAATCCAGGCCAGCTGGGATGGGCTAAATTTAGGTCCTAGGATGTCACAGCTGTGAAGACCCAACATCTCATTTTGCAGATGAGAAAATTCAGACCCAGAGAGGTCGAGTGACCCTCTCCTAAGGCCATGCAGCAGTTATGCTCATAGCTGTAACTTAAACCCAGGTCTCTCCAAAAATCACCACACGGCTCCAGAATGGATACTGTTTCCAAAACACCCAACCAGGGGCACTCTCCTGAGGCCAGACCTCGGATCTGTGTCTGAAACTAAAACTGGATTTCTGAGGCAGATATCTGATTTCTAGTCCTGATTCTACAGCTTATGGTACAGCCTGAGGCAATACTTCATTTCTCTTTAAAAAGGGCATAAAGGATATTATCAGAGCAAATCTATGCCCACTTGCCTAGAACATAGTTGACACTCAATAAATGTAAGTTCCCTTTTCTCTGTACGATGATTTCCTAAATGACTATGGTAGCCTCCTGGGTTGTTTTTAACAATGTCTTGGGGGTCCTAAATGGGAGAGAATGAAAAGAGAGGCAGAGCAGATTGGGTTTGGAACCCCTCAACTCTCCCCCTCCCACACATTTCCTATGAACTAGCATATCTCTGACTTAATCAGTTTTGTATTTCATTTTTCAAAATGGTCCTGGCTCAGCCTGTAATCCTTCGCCTTGGGAGGCTGAGGTGAGTGGATTGCCTGAACCCGCGGGTTCGAGACCCACCTGGGCAACTTGGTGAGACCTCATCTCTACAATAAATCAAAAAAATTAGCCGGGTGTGGTAGCGCGCGCCTGCAGTTCCAGCTACTTGGAAGGCTGAGGCGGAAGGATCGCCGGAGCCCAGCAGGTCGAGGCTGCGGTGGCCGGGAGTGGACACTGCACTCCAGTCTGGGCGACAGAGCGAGACTCCAACTCAAAAAAAAAAAAAAAATCCGGCAGTCTACCATTGCCTTAGGGATCTAAATGCAAAGAGGACCTACCAGAATCACAGGAAAACAAGGATTGCAGTGCTGCTTTCCTATGTAGGCACTTGACATACACTTCACAAATGTTACATTTGATTGCTTATCTCTTGGGGCAGCAGGAGTCTGTGGCCAACCCTATGGGTTCCCACTCAATTGTTCTGGTCCTCTTCTGTCCTTGCTATGGAATCTGATTTTGGTTGACCATTGAGTGCCCTGTGATTCATTGGGTGAGGAGGTGTGGTTGAGGTAGTGGGGTGGCCTCTCCAATTGATTTTTTATACCCAGAGGCTGATGTGAGGCCTGTTCAACTCTAGGGCATGGCTCAGATTCCCAGTTCAGCATCCGTATCTACTGTGTCTCCAAATCCTCAGTCAGAAGGAATAGGCAGTGGGGAACATGTGCTCAGTGGATAAGAAAATAACAAGAAGAAGAAAACATCAATAGTTGCTTCTGTCTACTGTGTGTGGTCATCAGTCCCCTTTCTGCCAGACATGGTGCTGCCAATCTCCTGAGCTCAGTAGCCAGATCTTTTAACATCGGTGAAAACGATGACAAAATTGAAGTGTGCCCTTCTTTCTAGCTTCTGGGTAGACTTCTTTCACTAAACTAGTCAGATCTTTCAGTCAGGTTCTTCCCTGCTACAAAGATGGAGAAAATGAAGCCAGGCTCGGTGGCTCAGCCTGTAATCCCATGCTTTGGGAGGCTGAGGTGAGTGGATTGCCTGAGCCCGCGGGTTTGAGACCCGCCTGGGCAACTTGGCGAGACCTCATCTCTACAATAAATCAAAAAATTAGCCGGGTGTGGTAGCGCGCGCCTGTAGTTCCAGCTACTTGG
>CAUYQG010035288.1:0-10077 GCA_963574415.1 Tarsius wallacei | reverse complement strand
TCCTTATTGCCGGAAGTCAAGAGGTAAGAGCAACTGTCCTTCGTGATTTCTCTCAACCCCCAAACACCCTGACACATTTTCCGTTCCCATTAAAACTTTAATCTTCTCCTTCGCCGGCCCAACTTTTTGCTTTCACTTTACTCCTGTATTTCCTGAAATCTCACTTTTGTACACCATTCCATTGAAAGATCTCTCTTAGGAAGTTAAGTTATCCCTCTTTGCTGATGACACGATCCTATACCTCAAAAATCCAAGATAATCTATCAAAACCTGCTTTTCACTTTGGCAAAGTCTCAGAGCACAAAATAAATGTGCAAAAGACGGGTGCATTTTTATATCCCAACAGCAAGCAGACGGAGAACCAAATCAAAAGCACAATCCCATTCACAGCAGCCACACAAAAAATGAAATACCTGGGCATCTTCCTAACCAGAGAAATGAAAGACCTTTACAATGAGAAGAACAAAACACTGCTCAAAGAAATCCAAGAAGACTCAAACAGATGGAAAGATATTGCATGCTCCTGGATAGGGAGAATCAACACTGTTAAGATGTCCATCCTACCCCAGGCAACCTACCGATTCCATGCAATACCCATTAAATTGCCAACATCATGACTGGTTCAGAAACATCAACTGGCAGGATGTCGGAGGTGTGGCTGCCACGGCTGTGTGCCCAGGATGATTGTGTTCTGGGGTGGGCGTCCGGCGGCTCCGGATCCATGCAACCTGCAGCGATGGTGTTACCAGGTCATCAACAACCTCCTCTACTACCAAACCAACGACGTTCTCCGCTTCGGCTTTGGTGTCGGGGTACATGCGCCCGCTTCACACGCTCCTAAGTGCGCTGGCTGTGGTGGTGGCTTTCAGTGTGCTGGTGTGGGTGGCCGAGACCCAGCCTGGCCTCAGTGCTGGCTGTCGGTGGTCTTGTTCTCTGGGTCACGGGCGGCGCCTGCATCTTCCTGCTCAGCATTGCCCGGCCGGTGCTTCCGATCCTGGGGCATGCCTCGCCATGCCTGCGCAACCCTGAGGACAAGATGGAGAGGGAGATCGAGAACACTGGTCTCAAGCGGACGCCAGTGGGTCAGCTCCTCGAGGCGCGGGGGCAACAGCAGAAGGCTGGATCCTGGGGCCTGGGATCTGTACCCAGAACCCGGAGAATACCGCTCCACCGCATAGCCAGGACCCAGAGCCCTTTAACAGTCTTTCAAATAGGAGCCTAGGGTCACCTGCCCAATCAAGGAAAAAAAGAAACTAGGATATTTCTCACTCCCAGTTCCCCATTATCCAGAGACCAGGCCTTCCCCGGCCCTGAAACTGGGGCTTGAGACCACAGCATCCAAGGCCACTTTCGAACTGTGGACCCAGAAACATCCCCTCACCCAAATCTGGGACCCACCCTTCTCCCATGCAGAGCCCCCAAACTGGGGCCGGGGCAAGACATTCTCAAAGCTTTTCCAGACCCCACCCAAACTTCCAACCCAGGTCACGGCATTGCCCAAACCCAGTGTCCCCAGCCCCATCTGGGTAGAGTCAGGTATCCTGACTCTATTGAACCCTTAGATCAAGGTGACTCCAACCTTCACCAGTCCCACTTGCCTCCCTTCAGCTCTGCTTAAAGATTTTGCCCCCACCCCAATGTTCCAGTGTTGAGGACCAAGGGGAGGGGTGGTTGGGGGTGGGGGAATGGGACAGTTATATATCAGTGTTGCTGCAACAATAAAAGCTGTTGCATCTCTTAATCCGAAAAAAAAAAAAAATTACCAGCATGATTCTTCTCAGACCTGGGAATGACAATATAGAAATTCATATGGAAACATAAACGAACATGAATTGTCAAAACAATACTTAGCAAAAGAAACAAAGCAGGAGGTCTCAAAATCAAACTTTACTTCAAACTTTACTATAAGGCTACAATAATCAAAACAGCCTGATAATTGGTATAAGAACTGGCATACGGACCAGTGGAATAGAATAGAGATTCTGGAAGCAAAGCCTTAATTCTCAACCAATTCATCTTTGACAAAGCATTCAACAACAGCCACTGGGGAGGAGAGCACCTATTCAGCAAATGGTCCTGGGAAAACTGACTGATTACATGCAGAAGATTGAAACAGGACTCCTACCTATCACCATAAACAAAAATTAACTCTAAGTGGATCAAAGACCTAAATGAAAAACCTCAAACTATAAGAACCTTAGAAAATGCAGAAGATACTCTTATGGAAATTGTAACTGGCAACCAATTCCTGACCAAAACCCCAAGTGCCAGAGCCATAAGAGATAAGATAGACAAGTGGGACCTCATCATACTGACAAGCTTCTGAAAACCCAAATAAACCATCAAGAGAGCAAGGAGATAGCCTACAGAATGGGAAAAGATATTTGCCAACTGTTTATCTGACAAAGTTCTAACATCCACGATGTACAAGTAATTCAAATGTGCCAAAAGGAAAAAAACAAACAGCCCCATCAAAAAGTGGGCAAAAGACACGAATAGACGCTTCTTAAAAGAAGATATACGGGCAGCCAACAGATGCATGAAAAAGTGCTCACCCTCACTAATCGTCAGAGAAATGCAAATCAAAATCACATCGAGATACCACCTAACCCCAGTAAGAATGGCCGTCATTAATAGAACAAACAACAGATGCTGGTGAGGATAAGGAGAAAGGGGAATGGTTCTACACTGCTGGTGGGAATGCAAACTAGTGCAACCTCTTTGGAAAACAGTGTGTTGATTCTGAAAGAACTGGAAATTGACCTTCAAATGACCCAGCAATCCCCTTACTGGGAATGCCTGGAAGAACTCAAACCATTTTACAAAAAAGATACCTGCACACACATGTTTACTGCAGCACTATTCACAACAGCAAGAACATAGAACCATGGAAACTGGACGGGATAAAGCAAATGTAGTATATATACACAAGGAATATTACGCAGCCATAAAGAAGGACAAACATATGGACTTCGCAGCAACTTGGATGGATTTAGAGTCTCTCATACTCAGTGATCTATCACAGAAACAAAGAACCGAGTACCACATGTTCTCACTCATAAGTGAACCCTGAACATTTGCCATAATACTATAAGAAAGGGATTGGCAGTAGCAGGGTACTGCCAGGGTGGCGGGGTGTGGACACAACATCAATAAGGGCACCTGGTCTCAAACCAGGCAAAGTGGGGACCAAAGGGAGGCCCAAATTTTATCTGTATGATGACTACTTGTCTACCTGACCTTGAATTGTACCTCACATCTTTTTTTTTTTGAGTTTGAGTCTCACTCTGTTGCCCAGACTGGAGTGCAGTGGCCGCTCTCGGCCACCGCAGACTCGACCTTCTGGGCTCTGGCGATCCTTCCGCCTCAGCCTTCCGAGTAGCTGGAACTACAGGCGCGCGCTACCACGCCCGGCTAATTTTTTTGATTTATTGTAGAGATGCGGTCTCGTCAAGTTGCCCAGGCGGGTCTCGAACCCACGGGCTCAGGCATTCACTCACCTCGGCCACCCAAGGCGCGGGATTACAGGCTGAGCCACCGAGACCGGCTGTACCCCACATCCTTAAAATAAAATTAAAAAGATCTCTTTTAAAGATCATCACTGAAGTCTCAATTTTTAAATATAATTATTTATTTTCAGTTTCAGTCTATTCTTTGCTGCATTTAAATTTAACATGACAAACTTTTTTTTTTGAGTTGAAGTCTCACTCAGTTGCCCAGGTTGAAGGGCAGTGAGTGGAATGCTCATGGCTACTGCAGCTTCAATCTGCTGGAGTCAGGTGATCCTTCCACCTCAGCTTTGCAAGTAGCTGGAACTACAGACGTGCACCACCATGCCCAGGTTTTTTTTTTTTTTTTTTTACAATTGTGGAGACAAGGCCTCCCCAAGTTGCCCAGGCTGGACTGGAATCCCTGGGCTCAGGCAATCCTCTTGCCTTCTCCTCCCAGAGGGCTGGGATTACAGGCATGAGCCACTCTACCTGGCCTCATTACAAACATTTTTGAATGCTTTCTAGGTGCTGTGCTAAGTGACCCTGTAGGTCAAAACAGTATATATGTTTTTTGTAATCTGTAATTTTTTTTGTGATGTGACTTATAATTATTTATGTATTTATTTATTTCATTGGTACATGATACTTTACATATTTTGGGGCATATATATGAGCATTTGTTACATGCATAGAACATGTAATGATCAAGTCAGGGTATCTGGGGCATCCATCACCCTGCATAATTATCATTTCTATGTGTTGATATTATTTCAACTCCTCTCTCGTAGTTACTCTGAAGTATACAAAGTATTGTTGCTAAGTATAGTCACTCTAATCTGCTATCAAACAGAACTTTGTCCTTGTATCTAACTATATAGCATTAATCAATTTTTTTCTTCTCCCCTTCCCACCTACCCATCCCAGATCCTTCCCAGTCTCTTGTGTCTATCAGTCTATTCTCCATGACAAGGAAATCAAGTTTTGCGCCTCCCACATATGAGTGAGAACACATGTTATTTGTCTGTGCCTGGCTTATTTTTACTAACGTAATGACTTCCATTTCCATGCGTGTTACTGCAAAGAACATGACTGCATTCTTTTTTTGTGGAAAAATAGTATTCCATGATATATATATACCACATTTTCTTTATCCATTCATTCACTGATAGACACTTAGGTTGATTACATAGCTTTGCTATTGTGAATAGTGCTGCTATAAACATGCACGTGCAGGTATCTTTTTGATATATGGATCCTCGCCAGCATCTGTTATTTTTTGTCTTTTTAATAATTGCCATTCTAACTGGGGTGAGATGGGATCTTGTGATTTTGATTTGCGTTTCCCTGATGATTAATGATGTTGAACATTTTTTGATGTACCTGTTGGCCATTTGTGTATCTTCTTTTGAGAAATGTTCATTTATATCCTTTGCCCATATTTAATGGGATTATTATTATTTCTTTGCTGTGGCATTGCTTAGGTTTCTTGTATATTCTGAATATTAGTCTCCTGTTGGATGAGTAGTTTGCAAATATTTTAGGAAGTTTTCATCTATTATTTCATTAACTAGGTTATTGAACCCTTTTATTCTCTCTTTACCTTCCAGGGTACCAATAATTCACATATTTGGTTGTTTTATAGTGCCCCAAATATCACAGAGACTTTATTCATGCTTTTACATTATTTTTTTCTTTATTTTTGTCTGACTGGGTTATTTCAAAAGACCTGTTTTAAAGTTCTGAGATTCTTTCTTCTGCTTGATCTAGTTGATTGTGAAGCTTTTGAATGTATTTTGTATTTCATTCAATGACTTTTTCACTACCACACTTTAAAAAAAAATGGTATCTATCTCTTTGGTAATTTCTCATTCACATGCTGAATTGTTTTTCTGATTTCTTTGTGTTATTTTTTGAAATTCTCTTTTTTTTTCACTGAGCTCCTTTGGTTTCAAAATTTTAAGCTCTTTTTCTGGGATTCCATGAATTTCTTTTTGGTTGGAATCTGTTTCTGGAGAATTATTGTGTTCCTTTGGAGGTGTCCTATTTTCTTGCTCTTTCATGTTTCCTGTGTCCTTATGTTGCTATCTGTGCCTCTGGTGTAACGGTCACTTCTTTCAAGTTTTTGAGTTTGCTTTCATAGGGGAGGATTTTTCCTGGAGATATATCAGTGGCGTTGGTTGGGTAATGCCCTTTGACTTTCATCTGGGTGCATGCAGGAGAGCAGTCTCCAGGTAAATTCCTTCAGTGCAAACAGCCTCAGTAGTATCTGCGATATCTTCAGTGGCTTAGGGTGTGGTTATTAGTGGAGGCTGTGTTGAAATTTTGCTGGGACAGAGATGCCAGGTGGGCCAGACTTTGGGCCCATAGTGACAGTCAAAGGATAAGCATGCTTATTGTGAGGCCCCAAGACAGTGTAGTGTATGCTGTCCCTGGTGTGAGTGGGTTCAGGAAGGCTGATTCTTGGGCCTCAGTGGCGGTGATGGTCTAGGCAGGTGGGTGGGTCCTCAGGCCTCTGGGCAGCTGGTATGGTGTGAGCGATGGCAGTAGCAGTAGCAGGATGATACTCTGGGTGCATGCTGGTGTCGGTGGTGTCTGCGTCTGACTGGGAAGGCTTGTCCCAGACTTCTTCTAGGTGGCGTGTGCGCGTGTGCACGCGTGTGCACGTGCGTGTGTGTGTGTGTGTGTGTGCTGTTGTCAGTGTTGTTGGTAGCAGGCTAGCTGGGCTGTCTTCAGGTTCCTGGGGGCGTGCACAGAGGCCAGGGGTGGTTGAATGGGCTGAGTGTTCCCCAGGTCCTCGGGGGGACATGCTCAGGCGCGGGGGTGGTGAGCCAGATCCGGCAGGTCTGACTTCAGGTGTGCATGGATGTCCTTAGCACCGTGCTGAGGGGCTGGGGACCTGCCTTCCATGCACGAGCTTGAGCACAGAGGCGCGGTGGCCAGCCACGGCCCCATGCTGGCTCGCCTGCCCCAGGCCCTGGTGTCAGCAACAGCGGCTGGGATGGCAGCAGCGCGCAGAGCGGGGTGAGGGGCCCGAGCAAACCTAAGCCCTGCATCGGTGGGGCCAGGGTTGCTGCTCTCAGCCCCAGAGAGTCGGTTTTCAGGAGTCTCTTGCTCGGCTCCTGGTGGCAACTGCTGCCGTGGCTGCGTGAGAAGCGAGACAAACGATTCTGATCTCGGATTCTGCTCTGGACTGCGGGTGGGGCACAGGAAGCCTCGGGGTCTAGAGAGTGTGCGCTGCGGGTACCTTGGTCCCAGGGGCTCCCTCCTTGCAGTGCAGCTATGGTGCTCCATGTGGGCTAGAGAACCAGGGCCCCTGCAGAACCTTGGGTCCGGCCATCATTGTGCCGCAGTAGCCCTCTGGGTGGCCGCTGTGGCGGGGAGGGATCAGTGGTTCTCCCCGAAAGTGGAGCGATGAGGGCTGCGGTTCCCTGGCCAGGAGGCAGCCTGGTGACGCCCTTCTGGCACGATGGTGCCTTGCTGCAGTGGCTTAGATCCTGGGGTGGTCGATGTGTGCCCCGGCATCAGTTCCGTGTCTGGTACGGAGTCCTCGGGGGCCTCCAGTCCATGCTAGTCTCAGGGTTCGGGTGGGTGGAGGAGCACTCCCCTGGTTGGGTTTGCAGCCCTCTGCTGTGGGGGTATGGACCGCCGAGATGCTCTCCTTTACCCTTTCCCTGCAACAGGGAGCCTCTCTGGTCTCCTGGGGAAGTCCATTGTTCTCTCCTAGGTGTTCTATTTGAGGTGCTATTATCTATTTGCAATTCTGTTTCTTTTTAGAGAGAGCGAGTGTCCAGTGTCTCTAGTCAGCTATCTTGAACCTAAACTATAATTTTAAAGCAGTCTTCTTCGGCTCCTGCTTCCTAGTCTTCTTTGCACAGTCCCAAGTTTACCTTATCCTCCTAAATTATTTCCACAGGGTTTCGCCCTTGCCCTTCCAGACTCTGCTTTTGGGCAACGGCATCTATTAAATAGGTTTCAAATGTCATGTTTCTGTGGATGACTTCCAAATTTATGTTACCGAGCTCTGTTCCTTCTCAAGCAGGATCGGATGTTGTGTAATTCAGCCCTGAGTTAGATCAAGCGAGCTGAGGCAAAGTATAGCTGGTCTTTGCTATTGCTTACCTGGGTCTGCTGGGGGAAGGACGCGAAGATATGTATAAGGAACAGGCTTGAATGTTCTCTGTGATCTAATGCCCTCTCTGCCCCAAATAGACTTGATTTGACCAGACCAAATTAAATGAAGTTGGGCCTGGTAAAAACTTGAAGCGAAGGGTAGGAAATGATTAGGTCATTGTAATGGTTTGTACAAGCCCGGGAATCAGAATGGTTGGATTTAAATCCTGACTCTACTGGGTACTCACTGTGTGCTCTTACTCAAGCTTAGTGAATAGCTCTCTCTATCTCTGGTTCCTTATATGCAAAAGAGGATAATAATCAGATCCTTTCCCTGCGGTTTCCATGTGAACTAAGTGAGTTAATGCATGTAAAATGCTGAGCTCTGCACATAGTAAAGACTCACTAAATCTCAGCTATCTCAAGTCATTGGGCTTGTTTTTCTCTTAAAAGAGAGAAGAAGGTCTTTTGCAAGAAGTCTGTGGCAGAAAGCAAAAGGCATTAATGTGGAATGCTCTGTCTTTTGTGAAGCAAAACGCTAAGCCCAGGACTGGGGCTTTGTGGCAGGGACTCGTTTATTGCTCATTATGACTAGGTTGATGAGAGTAGGTGGGTTAAAGACTAGGGAAAAGCTTTAAGATGAAGTTTATCCTGTTTTCCGGGCCCCTGCTGGAGGAGAGCTGATTAAATGAGGCTGGGGCTGAACAGAGCTGCCCTACTTAAGTTGTATGTCAGCACTTTCTTTGTAGATTCTAATTTTCAGGGCCTAGAAATGGCTGTGTTGAAAATGTTCTCTGAGGGCTTGAGGTTGACTGGAAGATCTTTATCAGGCACCAAATAATCTTGCCGAGATTTGAAAGAGGAGGAGAGACAGAAGGGAAGGACATGTTGAAATGAGAATAAAAGACAGAGAGAGAAAAGAGGAGAGCAGAGAGGGAAACGTTAGGGAAAAGGAGGAACAGGGAAAGAAGAATTCTTTTTAGAGAATCTCAGAGGTGCACTTGAAAATAGCTCCTAGATTTCAGGCATTTGTCCCTTGTATCAGCCGTTTGTCCAGGCCCTACGCTGTTATAATTAATTGAAAACAGCTCTGCCACAGAGCTTCCTGCTGTCTGTCTGTCCCTGTGGGGAGTTCCCTGCTTCCACAGGCTGACGCACAGTCATTTGCCTGTCTTTCCCCTTTATTACGGCCAACGTGAGTTTACTAAACTTCTTTTCTGTCAACGATTTGTACCAACCCGATCTCTGACTTCTTTCAGGTTTTGAGCCAATGTTGTCAGTTCCCTAGAAGGAGCTTTGTTTCTCTTCTTGGAGGCTACTGAGTGGGTGAGACTTGTGCAAGGAGCTACAAAGGAAAATAAGAAGGCCGCCATTAGATCTAACTCTCTGGACACTCGCCCAGTCATTCTGGGGTGTTGGGTTCCCTTAGCAGGAGGACTCCCAATCTCTGAGGTAGAGGCTGTGCTGATGACTTGAGCAGGTCTGGGGCAGGCCTGCACCAAAAGTTATGGGAGGCTGTGCTCTGTTGTACCCCAAAGTCCTAAATTCGAGAGACCACCAAAGAGCCAGCTCCGATGCAAACACACGAGGGTCTTTATTCAGGTTCGAGTCTGGGCTCACAAACTGAAACTGACACAGCGGCTCGAACTTGAGCGCCAGACCCAGTATAGCAAGCAGTTTTTATGCACAATTACAGAGGGAGGGGCTGGTTTTTCCTAGGCTTGAAACATTAACCAATTAGAAGAGGTCATGACGTAGAAACCGAAGTCCGCGGACCTTGCATAATTAGTTCCCAATCAGGTCCACGGTGATGTCAAGGGACAGGGGTGCTTGAGATTGGTTGGTTCGTCTTTTGGTTTGCGCGGGCGTGGGCTCAGTCGGGCTCAGTTGCCTGTGATTGATCGATTGGTAACGGCTTAACGGGCAGGGTGGAATGCTAGATAAGCTAGGTTTACACAGTCACTGTGCGTAAATTAACTTTTGGCATACAAGCAGGTTTGAAACAACACAGAGTCCACCAGGAGAGTGGCTGGCGCCACAGAGCCCACCATAATTTAAGCAAAGGAATGTCTGGGAGGGGCTTATTGCTTAACATTCACACACTGCCAGCAGCGGTTGCAGAAGTGGAAAAAGCTGGTTATTTCATTTAACATGGTTGTTATGGGACAAACAAAAACTTAGCAAAGTTCTAAGTACAAACACTGCAAACATTTTGTAAGGCAGCCATTATCTTTGGTATTTTATAGTAACAGCACTTCAGAAGAAACACTATAGCACACACTTTATGTGTCTAGTCCTGGGGAGGGGTTACTATACATTTACTACACACCTTACTTTATACAGCTATTCTAAGTTATTCTAGGGCTCCTCATGCTCCACATCTCAGGAAAGTTGGAAGTTCTTACCATGCACTACAGGATACTCATTGGGGAGGTCCTCTTCTCTCTGCGCTCCAGATACAGGGACCCACTAATGT